>JAKOPK010000331.1:0-30615 GCA_024195185.1 Coniferiporia weirii
CACAACATCAGCTCTAGCATTCTAGCCTAGCTAGAACACTTAACCAACTTTCTAACTCACTAGTTACACAATTGCAATCTGTTAACACTTGATTAGATCCCTCACTGGGTCAAATCTAACAGACTGACTGAGATGTCCTTCCATGCTGTGTATCAATCTTCGAGCTTCGATGACCCATGACCATACCCCGAATCTTCACAAAGCCTTTCTCCTTTGGCCTGTCCCTATCAATGGGAGTAATGGTGCAATCTATGGATAAAGAAGCTCAACATGGCCACTGTTTACTATGGTGAACAGATGGAGCATTGCTCCCCAGATCGACTGTAGTAGTTCTCATTCACATGTTCCATTTCTCACAATCGAAGGCAAGACTAATAGAACCAGTCAGTAAAACTGTTACCCACAGATCAAAATCATATTATGCACTGCATATCCATCATGCTTCCAGACAAGGACATGACCGCAGATGGGGTGAAGCTCTCTCAGCTCTTCCAGGCCTCACTCCAGTTTCTGAATGCAAAGAACCGTGAGTGACAGTTCACACTAAAGCTTGCAGAGCTAATGCTCTGCGAGCCCATGAGCAATACTTGCAAATGCACACATGCATTCGGTGGGCGCACCAGTTCGAAACTGGGGGACCCCAGTGTGAGCAGCCAATGGCATGCTCATAGCATGTGTGCTTGCTTGAGAAAGTGACATTGGGCGCTCATTGCACAGCACACCCAAACCATTAGATGTGGAGGTATAGAAGCCGCTGTCCATCTGATGCAGTAGGGGCTATGTGTCGAGCACATTGGTGACAACTTGTGTGCACAACTATGCTCGCGCTCCCATTTGCACTTCTCTTCGCATCGGCACTCCATTTCTTCCCTGTGCACATCGGCATGCTTGACAATCATGCTGTTCTCCAAGAGCATTACCTCACAGCCTTGGCTTTGGCGATTATGTGCCACGCCATCCACAACTATCTGGCCAATAGGAATGGGGTTGGGACCAGATGCTGAGCGCCTCGATGTGTACAATGCCTTGAGCCTCACGTCACTTTCATCACCCATAATGCTACTTGAAGTCGTGTCATAAATTGAGCAGTATAGGTTGTCATAAGTATCTTTGAGCTTGCTCTCCAGCAGATGAGACTCTTGCAAGGTCCTTGTGTGGACAAGAACCTCAGCCTCAAGGAGCGTGGTCTGGGTTTTGATGTACAAGCCAATCATTTGTTGGTGTGCTTGCAGCTCTCAGAGATTCTACTACAGCCTTAACATCAATTTAAATAATGGACCAGAGTGACATACCATTGACAACCAAAGCTTCAGGTTGGGCTCCATAAGGCAGTTTCCCTTTGTGCGAGGATGACTTTGGCCAATGGGCCTCAGTATCCCATGTGATTCTGAGCTTGAATTTGACGTCCCCACATGAATGCGCTCTTCCACCTCCTCAATTTTGTGTTGGCACAAGTCAAGGTAGTACACATCGCTCTCGCAATCCCACACACCTGAACTTGTTACATCCACGTCTGCCATGTCCTGATCGCATATCGTGCATTCTACACAGACCTCTCTGCCCTCTGGTGCGTTGAAACATGCTACCTGGTATGTAAATACCTGCAGTCGCAAGAGCCGAGTCAGGTCAGTTAGGTACGGTGAACCCGTGTAGGTGTAGACAGTGTTAACAGTGAGGGATGTCAGTGAGGATGGCAGGGCGATGTATGTCAGCTGCTGGGCGAAGGCATGTGTGGTGGCAGAAATAGGGATCACCAACGACTTGCACATTGGTGCAGCGCTAGAAGGGATGATCAGGGCATACTGTGAGTCTGGATGCAGCAAGGTGCTGTTGCTTGCACCTGCAAGGGAGGTTGATGGGTGTCTTGGGGAAGATGGAAGCACTGGCCTCTCCACATCGAATGTGCTTTGTGGGCATTGAAATTGCTGTCCATTCATCATGCCCTCCTCAGAGGGGACGTCCACAGGCATTTTGACCACTGAGCACACGTCAGTGAAGACACCCGAGTCACCTTTCGATTGGCAGAAAGATTCTCATGTATATGGGGAAAGGCGACATTCGTTGGTGGTCGTTCAGTTATACTTGAGGAGGGTGTGGGGGTTGGTGGTACACTGTGGACTGCTGGTCAGTGTGTGGGGGTGCAAGCGTGTCATGGGTCAGTGGCCGCAGGAATTAAGCCTCTTATTAGGAAAAAATAATAAAAATTCTCTTGCTTTCGCTGGGCTCAAACCCAGGACTTGGCCTTCCTACTGCAGCATCTGGGGGAGAAAGCCACAAAACATAAGATAAAATAAAATATAATAGAGAATGGTGGCATTATTCGTGCCATACACAATACCATGGTCTCCTTGGAGCAAGACATACTATCCTCTGGGTATCTGTGTCAATCCCAGTAGCAGATGCATAAGGTCCTGAAACCTGAAAGCACCAGACTCTAAGCAAGCCTCAATACAGTTTGGAAACCACTTAACCACTGAGCCATTCAGGCCATGAAAAATGCTTGCTACTGCAAGTCCTATGACTACATCGCTGACCAAATTTCCATTTACAGAACACTTTGTGATTAACATTACAAACTTCTAATTAATATAACAGACTTCTATGATACAGACTCGGCAAATGAAGCTGTCGATCGCCCGCAGGAGATCGACCAGCTCTTATGCATGGCATTCCTACTGCCATCGCCATTGCTGTGTTCGATGCTCTCCAGCACCTCACCAACTACCTCTACAGTGCCCACACAAAGAAAGCACCACCTTGCCGACCTCTACGAGCTTGTCCAATATGCTGGCAACATCGTTCTGCATCTCTACCTCATGATCATGTCGGCGCTGTTTACATGTCCATCCTGACGAACCCATAAAGGAGATCATGGCGTGGCATGCAGCACCTTACTCGCAGTCTCTTCCTCCACCACTACCTCAGCAGACAGATGTGGGATAACCTCCCTGTGGGCAACAACGAAGGGTACATGTCTCCCCACCTCCCACAGCCCGGTCGGAAACCTGCAGGACTTGATTGCATTCAAGCTCACCAACTTCATTGAGATGAACAAGCTCTGGGTGTGGCTGCAGCACCAAGGACACTCGCATGACTGCAAGAAGCGCAAGATGGAACAACGTGAACTGCGCATCCTCATCGGTACCATCCTCATCTGGCTCAGCACACTCGGTGGTGTCAACCTCGGGATGTACCAGCACACAGTTCTCCCAAGCATCCTCTAGTGGGTTTTCAGCTGCAAGGACGTCATTGCATAGGAGTACCTCATGGAAGTCATCATCCAAGTCTTCATCAACGAGTTCCATCTCTACTCTCTCACCTTTCCTCTCCACTGCCATCCAGCTCCAACAGACCATCAACATCAAGCAGATTGTCATCATGCTCATTGACAGGCTGGCTGCATATGCCACGTGTGAGGCCGAAAATGAGAACCCAGAGGAGATGAAGAGCAGGCAGAGAAAGAGACTGATGAAGTTGCGTGCACCCTCAATAAAGCTGTCTGCTCCTTTTTTGTGTGCCTGACGTGTGCACGAAGGACTGGGCGAATGCGGTCTGCGTGGAACCCCACCGTTAAGGTGTTCTGCAACCTCTCCTTGCTCCAGTTCATCAAGCGAGACAGCACAACCGTCTCTTACAGCTGTGCCACCATCAGCCTTGGCATCGTCCTCCTCAGTCTCCTCTTCTGCCTCCTTCATTTCCTCCTGGATCTTTGTGTTCCCATCCTTCATCTCATGGCCCTCCTGGAGCATCTTTGTGCCAAACATGAAAAAAAACGCTGCAGCTGCAAATTGTGTCCAGCTTTTCAGGATAAGGGTGGGGAGGACGTGGCCAAGCACTGCAGAGAGAACGGACATGATGGTGAGTGCACTGAAGGCACCGGCAAAGATGACTGCATGGATGATGGATGGCGAGAATGGTGGCAATAAGGAAGGTCTTGTTGCCAATTTCCAAAGCGATTATCACTGTGAACCCTGCACGAGTACTTTGAAGTTACTGTCTGCATCGTGGATGCCATTTTCCAATACTGGTTGCTGCAAGCAGGATGCTGTGGTGCAACTGGGATGTCTTCGCTTTCAATATGTCAACAGGTACATGACAAGCTGGTCTTGCACATTTTCATGGACCAGGACTTTTCATGGTTGCCTTTGAAGCCGAATAATGCTTCACCACCACTGTAGATCAGTCCGGAGGTCAGATATGTGACCTTGAAGGATTTTGCCCACAGCAGAACAGGTGCAGGACTTTCTGGTGGCGGTTGGCTCACCTGTCAACAGGTACGCACCACCTTTTGCCATAGAGTATAAGCCCACACCTGTCGACCATAGAGCAGTCATGGATGAGTTACACCCTATATTACAAGCGTGCAATCGTGTACTACTCGCTCAGCTGTCACCAACCTGCAATGCAGGACTTCAACAGGGTCTTAGACTTGATGTCTGGCAACTTTAACAAAGTGCTACTCATAAAGAGTCGAATCTATGTCAAGGAGGGAGACTGGACTGGCGCATGCAACACACCGAAGAGTTTCCCATCTTGGGTCAATGGTGACATGAGTGCAGATGACCTGCTGTTCGCGGTGTCTGCGGGCGAGCTTGCTGATCAGAAGGCCATTCAGAACAGGCACTGTTAAGTTCATAGGCTTAGTTGGCTTCGGGATTCCAGATACATTGTAGATGGAGATGGTGGTGGAGTTGGACAAGATGTATGACAAAGATGGTGACCACGATGTACTTGGAGAGGTGCATATGGTGGGCATGTCTTGAGTGAGTCAGGTTACGATGGAGAGCATGCAGGACTTGTGGGTGAGCAAATGAGCTTGTAAGAACAAAGAGCATAAGCTTAAGGCTATAGGCTCAACGAAGTACAGCTTATATAGACCTATGGAACGTAGTGGAATTGTATAGATGTTATGTGGGTGATATGCAGTAGAACATGAGGGAAGTGCATGGAAGGGGTGACTGAGCATGGTGAATGATCAGTAAGCACAACAAGGTCATGGAACATACTAGAGGCATATGGGGATAGGAGTCAGTGGAGAGTGCAAGGAAAAATGTAACACTGCCTCTCCATTAGCCTCAACAAATCACTGAATTTGTTTACTTAATAAGAGAAAATGAAAAAGGAGGGGCACAGAGTTGGGCGGAAAAAAAAGAAACTGATGAGCTTAAGGGCTTGAAGGAAAAGATTAGCAAGCACAGGGGAGAAGGAAGTGATGATGGAAGAAGGGGAAAAGGGAATTAAATGGATGTAAAATAAGACGACATGGGGCTCCATATCATGGTGCAGGTCAGAAGGTGTAGTACACAATGACATGGGGGGACATATTGATGCGATCACAAATCCAACGCCATACTTAGCTCAAACCCATATAAACTAAAAAACAAGAAGGGTTGAGGAATGAGTTATAGGGGCCCATCTGCATGCAATCTGTGAGTCATATGATCCCAATAGGGCCAAACAAAGGCCAATAATGCCGAGCAGTTGGGACAGTGGGTATAAGGGGTACACACTGTTGGTACGAGTCTGGGCATATGTATAGGGATTCAAAGCAGGCAATGTGGAGGAGAGAAATGGGTGTGAGAAATGAAGAAAAAAAGAAAAGCGCACTAGTTAGGCCTTTTAAGGTCGTGCCCAGGAGTAAGTAGTTTAGGGTCATTTTGGACCGAATTGCCATCCTAGTTAGAGTGGTCTTGAGCCTCCAGGTTGTTTTCATCTTCATCCATTTCCTCTACCTCTTGCACGAATGCAGGTCCGCCAAAGTCGGTGTGGAGTCAGATGGTGGCAGTGGTTGGTTGGGGTCACCATACCGGTTGATGGTCATCGTCGATGTATATGCTCCATCATCGCCTGTCAGGTCCCCAGTGGGAGTTGGTGGGTGGGAGTTGTTGGGTTGGTACCGGAACCATTTGGGCATAGGGGGGGAGGGGTGTGTCAGTGGACGAGGGGGAGGGAATGGGTGATGTTGGCGAGGGTTGAATTGGGAGAGTTTGATGGGAGGGGTGTCTCGGGCAGTTGCGGTAGTGGTGGCCCAGGGTGGAGACATTGCAACCTGAACAAATATACTCGGCGCAGTCAAGGGTGTTGTGGTTCCTGGAGTTGCACGTGTTGCAGTGACAGGATGCCATTGGTCGTCGTTGGCATGTGAATGTCGGTCCGGGGCAATGGTCTGCAGTAACAACCAGGGTGAGGGATTCACCACTAGGGTCAACCAGAGATGGGTCGAACGTGGGTCAGGGGTCCATTGTCAGAGACAAGGGTGAGGATGGCCTGGTGGGAATGGGGGTGTCGGTGGGTTGCGGATGACCAGGACGAGGTGTGTGTGAGGGTGCAGGTGCATAACCATGGTGTGGACATCTTCTAAGATGAGCATTTGGTAGGCTGCATCGCAGAAGAGAGTTAGGTCTGTCTGCACATGGTTGAGCTGCTCATCTAGTTCAGAGGCGTGTTCCTGCATATGCCAGATGGAGGTCTGGAGGTTCTCAGCAAAGAGGAGGTTGTTGCAACTGGTATTGACGAGGTTGAGGTGGAGATGTTGGCAGAGGGCTCAGTCCATGTCGGCATGGAGGGCGGCTTGAGGGAGGATATGTTGGAGAAGGGTGCAGGGTGATAGGGTAGTTTGGGACCAGGTCCCATGGGGATTGCCCCAAGAAGATTGGTTGGCGATAGCCGGGATCGGGGGTGGCATAGAGGTATGGCGGTGGCGGCAGATGTGTGGGTTGAGTCCTGAGGTGCGGTGATTGGACATTGGCGCATTGGGAGTGGTGTCAGCCAAGGGTGGTGTGGTGGTTAGATAGTTGGAGGTGGGCCCATGGGTTGACGTAGCTGTAGTTGAGGCAGTGGGTAGTGGTGTTGATGGTGGTGTGTTGGGTAGGAAGGAAGCAGTAGATGATGGATACGAGAATAAAAAGTCCTCCAGGTATGACAATAGCCAGGTACCAGAGGTGGTGGTCGTTGGTGATGTAGAGGGTGGGTCAGGCGGCGAGGTCTGAGTTTGGGCATGTTGATGGGAGGGGCATTTGATCGGGGGAGTGGGCATAGAGATGGGTTGCTGAGGAGAGAACTACAAGTGTTTTGTGTTCTTATAAGTTTTGAGGATTTTGGTCGCATGTGATAGTGCAGTTTCAGGTAACCATTGATTTTCGGATGAGGGGTACCCAGTACACTTGACTAAGAACTGGCGTCGGCTGCCATTCCCTTTGTGGGAAATGATAGCTTCAATTTCGAATTCTTGGTGGCCTTCAATTTGGTCAGGAGGTGGTTGAGTGAATGGGGGTCCATGAGTGTCGGTTTCTGTGTAAGCGGAGAGAAGAGAGGCGTGGAATACAGGGTGAATTTTCCATGCTGGGGGTAAATTGAGTTGGTAGTTGAGTAGGGATAGTACCTGGATGATGGAAAAGGGGCCTTCCCATTTAGGGGCTAATTCGCAGGACCTGTTGGGAAAGTGCAAATTAGTGGCTTCTAGCCAAACTTTATTGTTCAGTTTGAATGGGTGGAAACTGTGTGATCCATGTTGTGCCATGTGGGTGCGGGGTAGGTCGTGTGCGGCAAGGGCTTCTTTCCATATGGAGGCTAGGAGTTGAAGGCGCTGTGAGAGTGAGGGTATATCCGTGTTTTCAATCACTGGGGGGATTGGAATTGGGTCATACCCGAGGATAATGTTGAATGGGGATGTCTTGGTGACAGAGTGGGTCTGGATGTTGTGTGAGAACTCAAGGTCCATGAGTGACTCAGTCCAGGAGTGTGGCAAAGTTCTGCAGTAGATTTGAAGATATGCTTCAACTTCTTGGTTAGTTCGTTCAGTTTGTCTGTCTGTTTGGGGATGGTAGGCCATGGAGAGTTTTGATTTGATGCTGAGGTGTGTGCAGAGCGTTTGGAAGACTTGAGATGCAAATTAGGGTCCTCAGTCAGAGATGGTGCATTTTGGAAGGCCAAAACGGCAGTAGACATTGTCATGGTAGAGCTTAGCCATTCCCAGTGCATTAAGGGTTTTGGTGCACAGAATGAGGACTATCCCTTTTGAGGAGTTGTGATTGACAACCACCATGATGGAATCATAGTTGTTTGATAAGGGTAGATTGGTTATGAAGTCCATTGAAACTGATTGAAAGGGGAGCATGGTGGGGTCAGTGGGTATTGGTAATAGGGGTGGTTTCATAGGATAGATGTTAATTTTCATTTGTTGGCATAGTGCACATCCACTGACATAGTTTTTGATGAATACTGTGAGTCTGGGCCACCAATAGTGTTGACGGATGAGTTGTGAGGTTTTGAAGAGCCCAGGGTGACCAAAGGATGGGAGGTTGTGGAACATGTTCAGGATTTTGCATTTGATATCAACATTTTTGGGTATATAGACCCACTTTTGGTAGTGGAGAAGGCCTGAGTTGGTGGTCCAGTCATCGAGGGAAAATCGAAATGGTGATGGTATTTTGAGAAGCTTGGCGTTGCAGATGGTAGAGGCAAACGTATTGGTTTCCTGAGCGGTTTTGATTTGGGTGTAAAGGTCGATGTTGATTTTGCTGATGAATAGAGTTTGAGGTAGCATCATGCATTCTTCATTGGGTTCTTTGCCATGATCGGTGTGTTGGGAGGGGGCGTCTGCTCCTGGTATGGATGTGCCTGGTCTGTGAGTAATAGAGTAGTTGAATTGGGAAAGGTAGAGGTTCCATCGGGATTGTCGAGGGGATAGGCATCGGTTGGAGCAGAAGTAGGAAAGGTTTTTATGATCACACCAGATAACTGTGGTGTGAGGATTGCCAAGTAAGTAGTGGTGCCAGGCTTCCAGTCCTCATATAATGCCTAGGAGTTCATGGTTGTATACTTCATAGCATTGCTGGGCTGGGCCAAAAGTTTGTGATATAAAGCCACATGGTTGAAGGTCACCATTCAAATTGGTTTGGTAGAGGATGGCTCCCGATGCCACTTTGGATGTGTCCATTTCCAGAATAAATGGTTTGGTAGGATCAGGGATGAGTAGTGCCAGTTTGGATAGGAAGAGAGTTTTGAGTGAGACAAAAGCTGACTCTTGTGCGGGTGTCCATTGCCAGGGTTTGTTGGTATGCATTAATTCGTTGAGTGGGTATTGTTACAAAATCCTTACATTCACCACCGCTCCTCCTTGCTTAGGTAATCCCTCCACTTGATCGGCAGACCTACCTTAGCTATTATCTTTTCTTTTCTTTCCTTTAACCACTATTCCGTCACATTCTCTGACCTTCCGCACTGACCGATCCTTTACCTTGATCAGTCATCCCTTCTATTAGTTTCTGTGACCTTCCATAGTAGCATATAAGAACCTGTACTCAGAGCTCCAAGCCTTAAGCTTGTTCTCTTTGTTCAATCAAGCCTACTTGTCACTATCTCCTACAGTGGGATATTAAGTCAATCATCTCAACAGCTCTAGGAGAAATCCTTACTCTTCAGTCACCTCCTATCCAAATCGACTTGCTGTTTATCTAGGAGCCTTACTTCATCGTCGGCTTAACAGGTATACCATGTTGGAAAAGTTGGGAATGAAGTGCCCATAGTAATTACAAAAACCCATGAAGCTGCAGAGTTGTTTGATGGTTTTGGGAGTGGGCCACTCGGAGATACTGGTAAGTTTAACAGGGTCCATGTTAATGTTGCTGGGGGTGATAATCATGCTGAGGAACTCGGCTTCCTGGACGCTGAAGAGGCATTTCTCCGGTTTACAGTAGAGGTCATTTGTATCACAAGTGTCAAGTACACACAGGGTTTTTCGGTGTAGGTCTTCAAGGGTACTGGCAAAGATGAAGATGTTGTCCATGTAGATGAGGACCATGTCTTCAGGGATGACGAAGTGAAAGGTGTCATCCATGAAAGCTTGGAAGGTTGCTGGGGAGTTGCATAAGCCAAAAAACATGATGGTTGGTTCAAATAGTCCCCAGGGAGTTTTGAAGGCTGCTTTCCACTGGTTGCCGTCTTTGATACAAATATTATTGTAGCCAGATCGAAGATCAAGTTTGGTGAAGTATTTGGTGCCTTTGAGTTTGTCCATGAGTTTGCTGATGAGTGGTAGTGGGTAAGCATTTTTGACTGTTCCTTCATTGAGGGCTTGGTAGTCTTGGCAGGCTCATAATTCATTGTTTTTCTTGCTGACAAAGAAGAATGGAGATGCCATTGGGGATTTAGATGGGCGGATGTATCCTTTACAGAGGTTGTCTTCCAGAAATTGGTCTAGGGTGAGTTGTTCTTTCAGAGATAGTGGGTAAATTTTACAGTTTTGAGGAATAAAGTCTGGTTTGAGTTCTATGGCATGGTCGTATGGTTGAGCAATGGGGAAGTGTTTGGCTGCTTTTTTTTGAAATATATGGAAGTATTTGTGGTACTGGGGTGGGATCATGGTTTCGAGTGGTTGAGTGGGTTTGATGTTTTCCTGTGCTAGGGTGGTGGCAGTGGTAACTTTATTGATTGATATTGTGCTGGCAGTCCAGTCGATTGCGGGGTTGTGATGTTTAAGCCATGGAAGTCCAAGAATTACATCTTCCTTCCTGAGGGAAGTAATGAGGAAGGTGGTAGTAAGTGATTGCATGCTGATCTTGATTAACCTCCAGGTATAGTGTGTGATCGTCCCATGTTTGTTGGGGGTTCCATCCACGTTTCGGACATGGATGGGGTGGGTGAGTGGTCTGACAGGGATGTGGTTTCAGATGATGAATTTGGCATCGATGAATTTTCCTTCAGTGCCAGAATCAATGAGTGCATTGGTAGAGACAGTTTGGTTATGTACTGCCATTGTAATAGGGATCTTCATTGTGGGTAGGGAAGAGTCAGATAATACAACTGGGGATACATGTATAGGAAGACTCAGCGTCTGTCTGGTCTTCCATTCTAAAAATCCTGTTTGTCCATGGTGTTAAATAGTTCCTTTTTTTCCTCATCCTTCAGGGTGTTAATGAGCTGTCAGATTTGTAGTGCAATACTGTCGGGTGTGGGGGGAATGGGTTGTTCGAGGGGGGGGTGTTTCTGTGTCAGTGGGAGTCTGTTCAGTGGTTTGGATGGTACATGTGCTGGTGGATGTGTATTTGGTACAGTCACAAGAGTTGTGTCCTTTTTCGAGGCATGCAAGGCATCATCCTTCTTTAAAGCATTTTTTGCATTCTTCTGGGGTGAGTCATGGTGGACGGTTGGTCTGAGTATTGGTTGAGTTGTAGTTAGTAGGGCATAGTGTTTTGTTGGAAAAGTTGTGGAACCGATTTGTTTGTGGGTTTGTTGTGGGCAAAGGGCCGTGGATTGCCCTTAGTCATCGGTAAATGTTGTCACTTTGGGATGCAGCTTTGTACCAGTCTTTGATGGTGGCGGGCATGACGTCTCGATTGTATATGTTTTTCAGTAGTCCAGGTGTTAGGCTGGCTTGATACAGGGCGATGAGAGCTTTGGGGCTTGAGATGCCTGATCGAGTGATGAGTGATTGGAATTGATTGTTAAAGTCATCTATGGTACCAGTTTGTCAAAGTTTGAGGAGGGCTTGTTGGGCTTTGTTGGCATTGTCGGTGGTTATGAACATGGTTTTGAAGTCATTGACAAAGTTGGTCCAGGAGCTGTACCTGACGATGGTTGAGAGTTTGTTTCCTTTGGAATTGATTTCGAACACAGATGCTAGTGATTCGTGATTGATTGCCCAATCGCCTGCTGATTTAGTTTGCATGAATGATAGAACGAAGTTTATTTTGAGTCCGTCAGTGTCATAGATGTGCTTGTTGACACAGAGGTATGTCTCACAACTAGAGAGGAATTGGTGGGCATATTCTCTGGTGCCGTTGAATTCATTTGGCTTGGCAAGGTTGATTTCTTTAGCAATGGTAGTCATTGGGGGTTGTGAGGATCCTGCCTATAAAAGGAGATTAGTAATCACAGGCAGAGTGATTACTAAGTGGCTGGTGAATAGAGTTGTGAGAGCAGGTAGGATAGAGACAGTATGAAAACTGTAGACTGTGTCTTTGACCAAGGATAAAGTTGAATAGTTGGAGTTCCAGAAATACTTAGGAGCACAGGTGTAGATTAGTGCTCCAAAGATGCCTTGGCAAATATAGTATCTGGGTTGGTTCCAAGTATAGCAAGCTATAAGCAGGTAGAGCACTAGTTAAAAATTTCTGAGGGGCTCTGGTGCCCAGAGCCAGCCTTATATACATGAAAGCTAGTATTTATAAATAGAGTAAAAGCAAAGTGAAAGCAAAGTAGAAAGCAAAGTAGAAAGCAAAGGGAGAAGCAAAGTGGGAAGCAGAGTGGAAGTAAAGTGGGAAGCAAAGTAGAGAACATGGATTGCCACTGAAGAGTTGGTCCCATCCCTAGTCTTGCTGAGTCATAGTCTTGGATCATGACAGGGGTGGTGGGGGGGTTTTCGTGTATGGGAAGATGTCATGGTAGTTGGGTATGTTTTGTTGAAAGGTGTTGTGTGCTTTGTTTTGATCGTCGAGTTTATGCCAACCCCAGGTTCATAGGGTATTGTTGTATAGCCACGAAGAATATTGGAATTTGGATGTCTTAAAATATATGTCACGTGTATAGTGACTAAGCACATATGGTGCAATGATTGCGTGATTGGCGCACAGACCAAGTCATGTTACTCACTCCCGGCTAAAGAGCCAGTATCATACTTATAAGGATAAGTCCTACTCTTATATAATAGATTACCACAGTACGTGTATATAAGGAGGGCCAAAGGGCCTACAATAAATCATCGAATATTCCATTCCCTCCACTGCGCATTCATCAACCACTTAACATCTTACCGCTTAAAAGGATGCATCTGTGGGGTGTTTGTTGTAGAATACTTTGGCAGCATCACTCCAGGTGGTGGCAGTGGGTCATGTGGTGGGTTGGGGAATCTGTAGTTGTGACAGTTTGATAGTTTGGATGTTTGTTTAGACAGTTAAAACATCAACGGAAAAGAAAGCTTATGCTAGTGTTAAGTTCGTAGGCTTAGTTGGCTTCAGGATTCCAGATACGTCATAGACAGAGATGGTGGTGGAGTTGGATGAGATGTACGACAAAGATGGTGACCACAATGTACTTGGAGAAGCGCATATGGCAGGTGTGTCTTGAGTGAGTCGGGTTACGATGGAGAGCGCGCAGGACTCATGGGTGAGCAAATGAGCTTGTAAGAACAAAGAGCATAAGCTTAAGGCTATAGGCTTGACGAAGTACAGCTTATATAGACCTATGGAATGTAGTGGAGTTGTATAGATGTTATGTGGGTGATATGCAGTAGAACATGAGGGAAGTGCATGGAAGGGGTGACTGAGCATGGTGAATGATCAGTAAGCACGATGAGGTCATGGAACGTACTAGAGGCATATGGGGATAGGAGTTGGTGGAGAGTGCAAGGAAAAATGTAACAGGTGCACTGGACTTCACCAAGAGCATGCAGGGTCTGGAGGAGCTACGTGTGTGCACTCAAGGCTGGAGATGCCCAGCAGGCAGTTGATAACCTCATAAGACTTACACACATCACTGCACTAGGAACATATCTTTTCGCTCAGATCGCACATGTGGTATATGCATTTCTACCATAGGCACAGGCCCAGGCAATGCTGAAGCAATGCCTACACTCCGATTAAAATTCACCAACCTGTGCGGTGCTACATCATAAACTCAAGACAAGGTGTTTGCGGCACTCAGCACATTGCAGAAGGCGAATGACTGGTGTGGATTTGTGGCACATGTGTTTTCAGTTCGCCAAGTAAGGACAACAAGCTCTGCACAGCACTTGCAGCAGAATTTGAGCCGACACTGTGCAGTTCAAGGTACATACATTGGTATCTCCTTTGAGGACAAGCAAACAACGGAAGGAGATCTTCCGCATGATGTGCCAGGTCACAGGTGTATGCAAAGCTGGAATGGGTGAAACGAGTGGAATGGTGGTGTGATGAGCTATGAGGTTCAAAGGCAACACGGATGATGTCAATGGATGTATAGGACAAGGAGAGGGCACTCATGAAGGCATCCTAAGTGTGGCGACTGCCACAGACTTTGTGGTAAGAATGACACAAGAATTTGCAACACTCATGCATGCAATCATTGTTACATTTTTCCTTGCACTCTCCACCAACTCCTAACCCCACATGCCTCTAGTACGTTCCATGACCCTGTCGCACTTACTGATCATGTACCATGCTCAGTCATCCCCTTCTGCACACTTCCATCATGTTCTACTACACCTCGCCCACATAACATCTATACGTTTCTACCACATTCCATAGGTCTATATAAGCTGTACCTCGTCAAGCATATAGCCTTAAGCTTATGCTCTTTGTTCTTACAAGCTCATTTGCCCACCCTCAGGTCCAGCGTGTTCTCCATTGTAACCTGACCCTTCGACAACGCACTTATCATATGTGACTCTCCAAGTACATCGTCATGACTATCTTCATCGTACACGTTATCCAAATTCACCATCGACTTCGTTTACGACGCATCCGCAACCTGGAACCATCCTTGAACCATTGATCTTAACACTAGCATAAGCTTTCTTTTTTTGTTGACGTTTTATCGTCCAAACACTACCTATCTACCAAACTGTCGCAACCACAGATCCCCCAACCTACCGCGCGACCTACCACTACCACCTGGAGTGACGTGGCCAAAGTATTCTACAACAAACACCCCATGGACACATCTAAATTTCAATACTCCTCGTGGTTATATGATGAAAAACTACGAAATTGGGGTTGGCACAAACTTGACGACCAAAACGAAGCACACGACACCTTTCGACAAAATGTTCCAAATTATCGAGACATCTTCCCATACACTAAAACCCCCCTGCCACCTCCAATGACTACCATCGCCAAAGAAATCAACCTTGCCAAACCAAATGAATTCGACGGTACCAAAGAATATGCCTGCCGATTCCTCTCCAGCTGCAAAACCTACCTCCAGGTCAACAAACACATCTACGACACTGACGAACTCAAAATCAATTTCGTCCTATCCTTCATGCAAACATGTACCACAGGAGACTGGGCAATCAATCGAGAATCTCTAGCATCAGCATATGCTGTCGACTCCAAAGGCAACAAGCTCTCCTCCATTGTAGGCTATGGAACCTGGGACAACTTTGTTAAAGACTTCAAAACCACCTTCATCACTACAGACGATACCAATGAAGCCCAACAAGCCCTGCTTAAACTCAAACAAACTGGCATGGCCAATGACTTCAATAACCAGTTCCAATCACTCGCCACACGCTCCGGCATCTCTAGCCCAGAAGCGCTCATTGCCCTCTATCAAGCAGGACTCACTCCAGGTCTCCTCAAAACTATCTACAACCGTGACACAATGCCAGCCATGATCAATGACTGGTACAAAGCTGCTTCCCAAAGTGACAACATCTATCGACGACTCCACGCAATTCAGGGACCCCCCACACCGAATCAACCAACAAACCGCTTTTGAAAGTTTTCTAATAACAACTCCCACCTCAACAATTACACTCCATCCAGCAACACATCAACCACCAGTCATCCCCCACGTCTAACTCCTGAGGAACACAACAAATGCTTCAAGGAAGGACGTTGTCTTGCCTGCAGGGAAAAAGGCCACAACTCTCAAGACTGTACCAAATACTCATCCACACACACAATCCGAACCACTGAACAGACCCCAGACGCAGAACCACCCATCCAAACTGCAGCACCAAACCCTCCCACACCCAATGACATAGCACTACAAATCAGACAACTCATTAATTCACTGAAGGATGATGAAAAAGAGGAACTATTCAACACCATGGATAAACAGGATTTTTAAAGCAGAAGCCCAGACAGACACTGAGTCTTCCTATACATGTATCTCCCATTGTACTTTCCGACTCTTCTCTACCCACAATGAAGATCCCTATTACAATGATCGTACATAACCAAAATGTCTCCACCAACACCCTCATCGATTCCAGGGCCAAAGGGAAATTTATTGACGCAAAATTCGTTATTAAAAACCGCATACCTACCAGACCCCTTGCCCACCCCATCCAAGTCCGCAATGTTGATGGTACACCAAATCAACACGGAACCATTACTCGATTTACCTGGAGGTTAATCAAGATCGGCAGGCAATCCATCACCACCACCTTCCTCGTCACTTCCCTCGGCAAAGAAGACGTAATACTAGGACTTCCATGGCTTAAACGCCACAACCCCGCAATCAACTGGACAGCAGGCACAATATCCATCAACAAAGTCACCACAGCCACCACTCTAGCTAGGGAACATACAAAACCCACCCAACCACTCGACATTCAGATTCCTCCCCAATATCACAAATACCTCCATATTTTTCAAAAGAAAGCCGCAGAACACTTCCCCATCACCCGACCATACAACCACGCCATCGACCTCAAACCTGACTTCATTCCTAGAGACTGCAAAATCTACCCATTATCCCCAAAAGAACAACTTGCCCTTGACCAATTCCTCAAAGACAACCTTTGAAAAGGCTACATATGACCATCCAAATCCCCAATGGCATCCCCATTTTTCTTTGTTGGAAAGAAAGATAATGAACCCTGCACCTGCCAAGACTACTGCGCCCTCAACGAAGGAACCATCAAAAATGCCTACCCACTACCACTTATCAGTGAGCTTATGGACAAGCTCAAAGGTGCACAGTATTTCACCAAACTCGACCTATGATCCGGCTATAACAATATTCGCATTAAGAACAGCGACCAATGGAAAGCCGCCTTTAAAACCCCACAAGGACTGTTTGAACCAATGGTCATGTTTTTCGGACTCTGTAACTCACCCGCAACCTTCCAAGCATTCATGGATGACACTTTCCGTATCGTCATCCTTGAAGATAAAATCCTCATTTATATGGACGACATCTTCATCTTCACTTGCAACCTTCAAGACCTCCACTGAAAAACCCTCCGCGTCCTTGACATCTGTGCCAAAAACGATCTTTACTGTAAACCCAAAAAATGCCTCTTTGCGGTCCAAGAAGCCAAATTCCTCGGCATGATTATTACCCCAAACAATATTAACATGGATCCCATCAAACTCTCTGGTATCTCTGACTGGCCCACCCCCAAAATGGTCAAACAACTCTGCAGCTTTATGGGTTTCTGCAACTACTATCGACAATTCATTCCCAACTTCTCCACCATTGTCTACCCACTCAACAAGTTAACATGAAACAACGAACCCTGGACATGGACACCTGAATGCGACTCTGCATTCTTAAAACTTAAAACTTAATTCCTAATTAAACCAGCACTACTCATTCCTGATCCCTCTAAACCCTTCATTCTTGAAACAGATGCTTCCAAAGTTGCAACCAGTGCAGTACTCTATCAAACCAACTCCAATGGCGACCTCCAACCCTGTGGCTTCATTTCACAAACCCTCAGACCAGCCCAACAATGCTATGAAGTCTATGACTGAGAACTCTTAGGTATCATTCAAGGATTAGAAGCATGGCGCCACTACTTACTAGGCAACCCCCATACCACAATCATCTGGTGCGATCACAAAAACCTATCCGATTGACACCTATCCCCTCAACAATCGAGATGGAACCTCTATTTATCCCAATTTGATTACTCCATCACACACAGACCAGGAATGTCCATACCAGGAGCAGATGCTCTCTCCCGACATGCTGATCATGGAGAAGAACCCAATGAAGAACACACTATGCTACCCGATACAATATTCATTGGCAAAATCAATATTGATCTCTATACACACATCCAAACCGCTCAAAAAACTGACACATTCGCCAATACCATCAAAAACGCTAAACTCCTTAAAATACCATCCCCTTTTCGATTCTCCCTTGATGATTGGACCACAGACTCTGGCCTCCTCCACTATCAGAAACGTGTCTACATACCCAATAGCATTGACATCAAACGCGAGATCCTGCACATGTTCCACGATCTTCCCTCCTTTGGGCACCCCGGACTCTTCAAAACTGCACAACTCATTCGCCAACACTATTGGTGGCTGGGCCTTACAGTATTCATTAAAAACTATATCGGAGGATGTGCGCTCTGCCAACAAATGAAGATAAACACACACCCGACTAAACCACCTCTCGTGCCAATCCCTGCCGATCCTGTTAAGTTCACGAAGTCAAAGAAGGTTCTGGGTTACGTATGCGCCACAGGCAGAGTCGGTGGTGGACTTGGATTAGGTGTACGACAAAGATAGTCATGACAATGTACTTGGAAAGTCACATACGGTAGACGTGCTGGTGCGGGGTCGGGTTATGATGGAGGGCATGATGGACTCGAGGGTGAGCAAATGAGCTTGTAAGAACAAAGAGCATAAGCTTAAGGCTAGATGCTCGATGAGGTACAGCTTATATAGACCTATGGAATGTGGTGGAATTGTATAGATGTTATGTAGGTGAGGTGTAGTAGAACATGATGGAAGCGCATGGAAAGGGATGACTGAGCGATGGTACATGACCAGTAAGCGCACAAGGGTCATGGAACATACTAGAGGCATGTGGGGATAGGAGTCGGTGGAGAGTGCAAGGAAAAATGTAACACTGCTTCTCTGTTAGCCTCAACAAATCACTGAATTTGTTATTTTTATAAGAGAAAAAGAAGGAAGGAGGGTGAAGGAGTTGGTTGAAGTGAAAAGGAAGAACTTAAGGGCTTGGAGGAAAAGATAGCAAGCGTGGTAAATGGGAAATTAGTGAAAGATATGATTGACAGGAAAAGAAAGGGGATTAAATGGTATCTAAAATAAGATGACATGGAACTTCGTGTCAAGGTGCAGGTCAGGAGGTGTAGTACACGGCGACATGGGGGGGCGTGTTGATGTGATCGTAGACCCAGCGCCATACTTAGCTCGAACCCATATAAACTAAAAAACGAGAAGGGTTGAGGAATGGGTTATCGAAGTTCATCTGCACGTAATCTGTGAGTCATAGGATCCCAATAGGGTCAAATAAAGACCAATAATGCCGAGCAGTTGGGATGGCAGGTATAAGGGTTACACACTGCTGAGGCGATTCTGGGCGCATAAAAAAAAAGGGGGGGGTGGGTAGAAAGCGGGTGGGATGGAAGAGAGAAATGGGCGTGAGAAAGAATAAATGAAGTTTTTTGCGCACTGGTTGGGCCTTTTAAGGTCATGCCCAGGAGTAAGTAGTTTAGGGTCATTTCGGACCATGTTGTCATCTAGTTAGAGTGGTCCTGGGCCTCCAGGTCATTTTTGTCAGCATCCATTTCTTTGATTTCCTGGACGAACGCAGGTCTGTCGAATTTGGTGCGAAGTCGGATGGCGGCCATTGTGGGGTGAGGGCGCCATATCGGTTGATGGTCGTTGTCGACATACATGCTCCATCATCGTCCATCTGGTCCCCAGTGTGAGTTGGTCGATGGGAGTGGTTGGTTGGGAGTGGGGACGGTTTGAGTGTAGGCGGGAAGGGGTGTGCTGGTTGATGAGGGGGATTGGTTGGGTGATGTTGGGGACGGTTGGATGGGAAGGGGTAGTCAGGACAGGTGGAGGGGGCAGTTGCAGAACCGATGGCCTGGGGCAGATATGTTGCAACCCGAACAAATATATTCAGCACAGTCGAGGGTGTTGTGTGTTTGTGAGTTGCACATGTTGCAGTGTTGTGTGGCAGGTGGGTGTCGGCGGTGCACAAAGGTGGGTCTGGGGCGGTGGTTCGTGGGGACGATGAGTGTGAGGGATTCGCTGCTGGGGCTGACTGCAGAGGCGTTGAAGCCAGGTGCTGGGGACGTCGGTTGAGTGGGGACAGGGGGGTCTGGTGCATTGCAGACCACTGGAACGAGGTGTGTGTGGGGGTGAAGATGCATGATGGCGGTGTGGACATCTTCAAGAATGAGTGTGTGGTAGGCTGCATCACGGAAGAGGGTCAGTTCAGTCTGGATGCGGTTGAGCTGCTCATCTAGTTCAGAAGTGTGCTCCTGCATGCGCCAGATGGAGGTCTGGAGGTTCTCTGAGAAGAGGAGGTTGTTGCGACTCATGTTGACCAGGTTGAGATGGGGGTGTTGTCGGAGAGCTCGGTCGATGTCTTCGTGGAGGGCGGCTTGGGGGAGGATATGTTGGAGGAGGGTACGGGGGGATAGTGTGGTCCTTGACCAGGTTCCATGGGGGTTGCCCCAAGAAGAGCAGGTTGCGGAAGCCGGGGTCAGGATCGGAGGTGAGGTAGAGGAGTGGCGGTGTCAGTGGGCGCGTGGGGCCAAGCGTGGGGTGCGGTTGTTGGACATTTGCGAGATGGGAGTGGTGTCGTCCTCGCGTGGTGTGGTAGTTGGTCCTTCGAAGGTGTGTGCATGGGTTGACGTAGCTGTAGTTGAGGTGGTGGGTAGTGGTGTTGATGGTGGTGCAGCAGGTGGGGAAAAAACAGTAGACAACGGATACAAGAATAAAAAGTCCTCCAGGTATGATGATAGCAAGATACCAGAGATGGTGGTTGGTGTTGACGTAGAGGGTGGGTCGGTTGATGAGGTCTGAGTTTGGGCGTGTTGGTAGGTTGGGCATTCGGGTGGGGGAGTAGGCATGTAAGTGGTTTGCTGGAGAATGGTTTACAGGTTTTTTGTGATTTTATAGGTTCTGAGGGTGTCTGTTGCATGTGATAGTGCTGTTTTGGGTAGCCATTGGTTTTTGGATGATGGATATCTGGTCCACTTAACTAGGAAGTGGCGTCGGTTTCCATTCCCCTTGTGGGAAACAATGGCTTCGATTTCAAATTCTTGGTGGCCTTCAATTTGGTCAGGAGGTGGTTGAGTGAATGGCAGTCTGTGGGTGTCGGTTTCTGTGTAAGCGGATAGAAGGGAGGCATGGAATACTGGGTGTATTTTCCATGCTGGTGGTAGGCTGAGTCGGTAGTTGAGTGGAGATAGTACCTGGATGATGGGAAAAGGGCCCTCTCATTTAGGGGCTAGTTTATGGGATCTATTCAGGAAATGGAGATTAGTGGCTTCTAGCCAAACTTTATCACCAAGTTTGAATGGGTGGAAGCCATGGGCGCTGTGTCTCGCCATATGGGCTCAGGCTAGGTCATGTGCTGTGAGGGCTTCTTTCTGGATAGAGGATAGAAGTCATAAGTGAAGGGAAAGAGAGGGGATATCAGTGTCTTCTATGACCAGTGGGATTGGAATGGGGTCATATCTGAGGATGATATTGAATGGCAATGTTTTGGTAACTGAATGAGTTTGGATGTTATGTGAGAATTCGAGGTCGGTAAGCGAGTCAGTCCATGTGTGTGGCGAAGTTCCACAATAGATGCAGAGATAGGCCTCCACTTCCTGGTTTGTGCATTCCATTTGTCCATCTGTTTGGGGGTGATGGACTGTGGACAATTTAGATTTGATACTGAGTTGTGTGCAGAGAGTTTGGAAGACTTGGGAGGCAAATTGGGGTCCTCAGTCCGAAATGATGTGTCATGGTAGTCCAAAGCAGTGGTAGATGTTGTCGTGGTAAAGTTTGGCCGTGCCGAGTGCATCCAAGGTTTTGGTGCAAGGAATGAGTATAATCCCTTTAGATGAGTCATGATCGACAACAACCATGATGGAATCATAGCTGTTTGAAGGAGGTAGATCAGTGATGAAGTCCATGGAGACTGATTGGAAGGGTAGCATAGTGGGATCAGCAGGTATTGGTATAAGTGGTGGTTTAGTTGGGTGTGTGTTTATCTTCATTTGTTGACATAGAGCACATCCCCCAATGTAGTTTTTTATGAATACTGTGAGGCCAGGCCACCAATAGTGTTGGCGAATAAGTTGTGCTGTTTTGAAGAGTCTGGGGTGGCTGAAGGAGGGGAGGTTGTGGAACATTTGGAGGATTTCTCATTTGATGTTTACGTTATTGGGTATATAGATGCGTTTCTGGTAGCGGAGAAGGCCGGAGTCTGTTGTCCAATCATCAAGGGAAAATCAAAAAGGGGATGGTATTTTAAGGTGTTTAGCATTTTGGATGGTCATGGCGAAAGTGTCAGTTTCTTGAGCAGTTTGTATTCGTGCATAGAGGTCAATATTAATTTTGCCAATGAATAGTGTTTTGGGTAACATAGTGCGTTCTTCAGCAGGTTCTTCGTCATGATCGGCACATCGGGAAAGGGCATCTGCCCCAGGTATGGATGATCCTGGTCTGTGCGTGATGGAATAGTCGAATTGGGATAGGTAGAGGTTCCATCATGATTGTCGAGGAGATAGGCATTGGTCAGAATGGAAGTAAGATAAGTTTTTATGATCACACCAGATAATCATGGTGTGGGGGTTTCCAAGTAAGTAGTGTCGCCAGGCTTCTAACCCTCGAATAATGCCAAGGAGTTCATGGTCATAGACTTCGTAGCATTGTTGTGTGGGGCCGAGAGTTTGAGAGATGAAGCCACATGGTTGAAGGTCACCATTGGAATTGGTTTGATAGAGTACGGCACCGGTTGCCACTTTTGATGTGTCCATTTCGAGAATGAATGGTTTGGAGGAGTCTGGGATAAGTAGTGCTGGTTTAATGAGAAATAGTGTTTTGAGTTTTGAGAAGGCCAGGTTTCGTTCAGGTGTCCAGGTCCAGGGTTCGTTGGTACATGTGAGTTCGTTGAGTGGGTAGACGATATTGGAGAAGTTGGGAATGAAGTGTCTATAGTAGTTACAGAAGCCCATGAAGCTACAGAGTTGTTTGACTGTTTGTGGTGTGGGCCAATCAGATATTCCTGAGAGTTTGACAGGGTCCATGTTAATATTATTTGGGGTGATAATCATGCCAAGAAATTTGGCTTCTTGGACCACGAAGAGGCATTTTTCAGGTTTACAATAGAGGTTGTTTTTGTTGCATATATCGAGGACCCGTAAGGTTTTCCGGTGTAGGTCTTGGAGTGTGCTGGTGAAAATGAAGATATTGTCCATATAAATGAGGACATGGTCTTCAAGGATGACGCTGCAGAAGGTGTCGTCCATAAATGCTTGGAAGGTGGTGGGGGAGTTACAGAGTCCAAAAAACATTACGGTTGGTTTGAATAGTCCACATGGGGTTTTGAAGGCTGCTTTCCATTGGTCCCCATTTTTAATGTGAATGTTGTTGTAGCCTGATCTGAGGTCGAGTTTGGTAAAATATTTTGCACCTTTGAGTTTATCCATGAGTTTGCTGATGAGTGGTAATGGATAAGCATTTTTGACAGTTCCTTCATTGAGGGCGCGGTAATCTTGGCAGGTGCGGAGTTCATTGTCCTTTTTTCTGATGAAGAAAAATGGGGATGCCATTGGGGATTTGGATGGTCGTATGTAGCCTTTGCGGAGGTTGTCTTCGAGGAATTGGTCTAGGGCAAGTTGTTCTTTTGGGGATAATGGGTAGAGCTTGCAGTCTTGCAGGATAAAGTCGGGTTTGAGGTCGATAGCATGGTCGTAAGGTCGGGCAATTGGGAAGCATTCTGTGGCTTTTTTTTTGAAAATATGGAGGTAGTTGTGGTATTGGGACGGGATCATGAGCTCGAGTGGTTGGGTTGGTTTTGCATGTTCTCTGGCTAGAGTGGTGGCTGTGGTGACTTTGTTGATGGATATCATGCCGGTGGTCCAGTCAATTGTGGGGTTGTGGCATTTCAGCCATGGAAGTCCTAGAATTATGTCTTCTTTGCCGAGAGAAGTGACGAGGAAGGTGGTTGTGAGGGATCATCCACTGATCTTGATTAACCTCCAGGTAAATCGGGTAATAGTACCATGTTGGTTGGGTGTTCCGTCAACATTTTGGACGTGGATAGGATTTTTAAGGGGTTTGGTGGGAATTCGGTGTTTGATGACGAATTTTGTGTCAATAAACTTTCCTTCAGCGCCAGAGTCGATGAGCGCATTGGTGGAGACGTTTTGATCATGCACAATTATTGTAATAGGGATCTTCATTGTGGGTAAAGAAGAGTCGGAAAGTACAATGGGGGATACACTTATAGGAAGACTCAGTGTCTGTCTGGGCTTCCATTTCAAAAATCCTGTTTATCCATAGTATTAAATAGTTCCTCTTTTTCGTCATCTTTTAGGGAATTAATGAGTTGCCAAATTTGTAGTGCTATGTCATTGGGTGTGGGAGGGTCTGGTTCCTTGGTTTGGACGGGTGGTTTGGGGTTTGGGGTTTGTTCGGTGGTGTGGATAGTACATGTGTTAGTGGATGAGTATTTGGTGCAGTCCTGGGAGTTGTGTCCTTTTTCTTGGCAAGCGAGACATCATCCTTCTTTGAAGCATTTATCATGTTCTTCGGGGGTTAGACGTGGTGGGTGGTTGTTGGTGCTTGTGTTGTGAGGAGAATTGTAATTGTTAGGTTGGGGGTTATTGTTGGTGAACTTTTGAAAATGGTTTGTTTGTTGGGTGGTTGGTTGGGGTCCTTGGATTGCTCTGAGGCGTCGGTAGATGTTGTCGCTTCGGGAAGCGGCTTTGTACCAGTTGTTAATCGTGGCTGGCATAGTATCATGGTTGTAGATGGTTTTGAGAAGACTCGGGGTTAGTCCTGCTTGATAGAGGGCGATGAGTGCTTCCGGGCTTGAGATGCCGGAGCGTGTGGCAAGGGATTGAAACTGAGTGTTAAAGTCGTCTGCCGTGCCTGTTTGCCTGAGTTTAAGTAAAGCTTGTTGGGCTTCGTTGGTGTCGTTGGTGGTGATGAATGTAGTTTTGAAGTCGTTGACAAAATTATCCCAAGTTCCATATCCTACAATGGAGGAGAGTTTGTTGCCTTTTGAGTCGACAGCGTATGTGGATGCTATAGACTCTTGGTTAATCACCCAGTCTCCTGCTGTTTGTGTTTGCATGAAGGATAGGATGAAGTTGATTTTTAGTTCATCGGTGTCGTAAATGTGTTTGTTGACTCAGAGGTAAGTTTTGCAGCTGGAGAGGAATCGGTGGGCATATTCTTTAGTACCGTCGAACTCGTTTGGTTTGGCAAGGTTGATTTCTTTAGCAATGGTGGCCATTGGGGGTGGTGGGGGGGTTTTAGTGTATGGGAAGATGTCTCAGTAATTTGGAATGTTTTGGCAAAAGGTGTCGCATGCTTTGTTCTGGTTGTCGAGTTTATGCCAGCCCCACGTTTGGAGGGATGTGTCGTATAGCCACGAGGAGTATTGGAATTTAGATGTGTCTGTGGGGTGTTTGTTGTAGAATACTTTGGCCGCGTCACTCCAAGTGGTGGCGGTGGGTCTCGCTGTGGGTTGGGGAATCTGTGGTTGTGACAGTTTGGCAGATAGGTAGCATTTGGATGATGAAACGTCAACGAAAAAAGAAAGCTTATGCTAGTGTTAAGTTCACAAAGTCGAAGAAGGTTCTGGGTTACGTATGCGCCACAGGCAGAGTCGGTGGTGGACTTGGATTAGGTGTACGACAAAGATAGTCACGACAATGTACTTGGAAAGTCACATACGGTAGACGCGCTGGTGCGGGGTTGGGTTATGATGGAGGGCACGATGGACTCGAGGGTGAGCAAATGAGCTTGTAAGAACAAAGAGCATAAGCTTAAGGCTAGATGCTCAACGAGGTACAGCTTATATAGACCTAATGAATGTGGTGGAATTGTATAGATGTTATGTAGGTGAGGTGTAGTAGAACATGATGGAAGCGTGTGGAAAGGGATGACTGAGCGATGGTACATGATCAGTAAGCGCACGAGGGTCATGGAATGTACTAGAGGCATGTGGGGATAGGAGTCGGTGGAGAGTGCAAGGAAAAATGTAACAGATCCCACCATGTTACCATTCCAATCCGTCTCAATGGACTTCATTACCGACCTACCTCCTTCAAACAACTATGATTCCATCATGGTTGTTGTCAATCACGACTCCTCTAAAGGAATCATTCTCATTCCTTGCACCAAAACCCTAGATGCACTTGGCATGGCCAAGCTCTACCATGACAACATCTACCAACATTTCGGACTTCCATGGCATATCATTTCTGACCGAGGACCCCAATTTGCCTCCCAAGTCTTCCAAACCCTATGCACATGACTCGGCATCAAATCCAAATTATCCACAGCCTATCACCCTCAAACGGATGGACAAACAGAACACACGAATCAGGAAGTAGAGGCCTATCTCCGCATCTACTGTGGAACATCACCACACATGTGGACTGACTCAATTACCAATCTCAAATTCTCACACAACATCCAAACCCATTCCGTCACCAAAACATTGCCTTTCCATATTATCCTCGGATATAACCCCATTCCAATACCACCGATCATAGAAGACACCGATATCCCCTCTCTCTCCCTTTGCCTGCGACTCCTATCCTCTATTCGGAAGGAAGCCCTCGCAGCACATGACCTAGCCCACGCCCATATGGTGAGACATGGCGCTCGTAACTTCCACCCATTCAAACTTGGTGATAAAGTTTGGCTAGAAGCCACTAATTTACACTTCCCTAATAGATCCCGTAAATTAGCCCCTAAACAAGAAGGCCCCTTTCCCATCATCCAAGTTCTATCCCCACTCAACTACCGACTTAGCCTACCACTGGCATGGAAAATCCACCCTATATTCCACGCCTCCCTTCTATCTGCTTACACGGAAACTGACACCCACGGACCACCATTCACTCAACCACTGTTAAGATCAAAGGTTCGAGGAGTTGTCCGGGTTGCGGATGCATTGTAGCCGGAGTCGATGGTGGATTTGGATGAGATGTACGATGAAGATAGTTATGACTATATACTTAGAGAGTCGCATGCGATAGACGTGTCTATGAAGAGTCGGGTTACAATGGAGAGCATGCTGGACTCGAGGGTGAGCAAATGAGCTTGTAAGAACAAAGAGCATAAGCTTAAGGCTACATGCTCAGCGAGGTACAGCTTATATAGACCTATGGAATGTAGTGGAATAGAGTGGAAGATGGGTTGGTGGAAATGCAGTAGAACATGGTGGAAGCACATGAAGGGGATGACTGAGCATGGTACATGATCAGTAAGCGCAACGAGGTCATGGAATGTACTAGAGGCATGTGGGGATAGGAGTCGGTGGAGAGTGCAAGGAAAAATGTAACAACCACCCCCTGACCAAATTGAAGGCCACCAGGAATTCAAAATCGAGGCTATAGTCTCCCACAAGGGGAACGGAAACCAACACTGATTCCTCGTCAAATGGACCAGATACCCATCCTCCAAAAATCAATGGCTACCAGAAACAGCACTATCACATGCAGCAGACACCCTCAAAACCTATAAAAAAGCCCGTAATCTGTAAACCATTCTCCAGCAACCCAATTACATGCCTACTCCCCCACCCGAATGCCCAACCTACCAACATGCCCAAACTCAGACCTCACCAACCGACCCACCCTCTACATTAACACCAACCACCACCTCTGGTATCTTGCTATTGTCATACCTGGAGGACTTTTTGTTCTTGTATCTGTCATCTATTGCTTTTTCCCTACCCGCCACTCCACTGTCAACACCACCACCCACTGTCTCAACTATGGCTACATCAACCCACGAGCCCACCTCCGACAAACTAATGACCACACCGAACGCAGTTGATACCACTCCCGACTTGCCAATGTCCAACACCCGCACCCCACAGTTGGCCCCACACGCCTGCCGACACCGCCACTCCTCTACCCCACCTCCGCTCCCGACCCCGGCTTCCACAACCCGCTCTTCCTGGGGCAATCCCCATGGGACGTGGTCAAGAACCACACTATCACCACGCACCCTCCTCCAACATATCCTCCCCCAAGCTGCCCTCCACGAAGACATCGACCGGGCACTCCACCAACATCCCCACCTCAACCTGGTCAACACCAGTCGGAACAACCTCCTCTTCACAGAGAATCTCCAGACCTCCATCTGGCACATGCAGGAGCGCATGTTACATTTTTCCTTGCACTCTCCACCGACTCCTAACCCCATATGCCTCTAGTACGTTCCATGACCCTGTCGCGCTTACTGATCATGTACCATGCTCAGTCATCCCTTCCACGCGCTTCCTCCATGTTCTACTAACTCCTCACCCCTAACACGTTCCATCTCATTCCCCCACATTCCATAGGTCTATATAAGCTGTACCTCGTTGAGCATATAGCCTTAAGCTTATGCTCTTTGTTCTTACAAGCTCATTTGCTCACCCTCGAGCCCAGCGTGCCCTCCATCGTAACCCGACTCAGTACCGGCACGCCTATCGTATGTGTCTCTCTAAATACATCGTCGTCACCATCTTCATCGCTCACCTCATTGTCTCTACCCATTGACTTCGCCTGCGACGCATCCGCAACCCGGACGGCTCCCCGATCCTTTGATCTTAACAGCGCGCTTCTGAACTAGATGAGCAGCTCAATCACATACTGACCAAGCCAACACTCTTCTGCAATGCAGTGTACCATACGCTCATCCTTGAAGACGTCCACACGGCAGTCATGCACCTCCACCCCCACGTGCACCTCGTCCCGGTTGTCCACAATGTGCCGAACCCCCCCGTACTGACACAACCATCTTCCCCCACCACCAACTTTGACTCGTCCACAGTCCTTCCCAGCGGCGAATCCTCCACACTTGTCGTCACCTCGAACCACTGCCCTGGATCCACTTTCGCATGTCGTCGACATCCACCCACTGCACATCATTGCAACACATGCAACTCCCAGGCACACAACACCCTTGACTGTGCTGAGTATATTTGTTTGGGTTGCAACGTCTCCGCCCCAGGCCACCAATTCTGCAACTGTCCCCTCCACCCATTGCGACTACCCCTCCCCATCCAACCATCGCCAGCATCGCCCGACCATTCCCCCTCGTCAACTGGCACCACCCTCCCCCCCTACACTCAAACCGTCCCCACCACCAACCAACCACTCCTGCCCACCAACTCTCACTGGGGACCAGACAGACAATGGTGGAGCATATATGTCGATGAGGACCATCAACCCATGTGGCGCCCTCGACCCACAACGGCTGCCATCTGACTCTGTACTGACTTTGGTGGCCCAGCATTTGTCCAAGAAGTTGAGGAAATGGACATGGACGAAAACAATCTGGAAGCCCAAGACCACTCTAACTAAGTGGCAACATGGTCCGAAATGACCCTAAACTACATACTCCTGGGCATGACCTTAAAAGGCCCAACTAGTGCACATATTCCATTATTCTTCATTTTCGCGCCCACTTCTCTTTCTATCACGCCCACTTTATGTCCCCACCTTTTATTGCCCAGACTCAACTCAGCAGTGTGTACCCTCCTATACCCACCGTCCCAACTGCTTGGCACTATTGGTCTTTATTTGACCCTATTGGGATCATATGACTCACAGATTGCATGTAGATGGATTTTCTCTAACCCATTCCTCAACCCTTCTCGTTTTTTAGTTTATATGGGTTTGAGCTAAGTATAGCACTGGGTTTGCGATCATATCAATATGCCCCCCTATGTCACTGTGTACTACACCCCCTGACCTGCACTCTGATATGAAATCCTGTGTCGTCTTACTTTACAAACCGTTTAATTCCCTTTCCCTCTCTTCCTTTTCTTTTCCTTCCCACTACTAAATTCCCCAACTACTGCACTTGCTATCTTTTCCTCCAAGCCTGTGAGTTCTACCAATTCACTTCATCCAACTCATTCACCCTCCTTCCCTCATTTTCTCTTATAAAATAACAAATTCGGTGATTTGTCAAGGCTAATGGAGAGGCAGTGTTACATTTTTCCTTGCACTCTCCACCGACTCCTAACCCCACATGCCTCTAGTACATTCCATGACCCTGTCACGCTTACTGATCATGTACCATGCTCAGTCATCCCCTTCCACACACTTCCATCATGTTCTACTACACCTCGCCCACATAACATCTATACGTTTCTACCACATTCCATAGGTCTATATAAGCTGTACCTCATCAAGCATATAGCCTTAAGCTTATGCTCTTTGTTCTTACAAGCTCATTTGCCCACCCTCGGGTCCAGCATGTTCTCCGTCGTAACCCAACCCTTCGACAATGCACTTATCGTATGCGACTCTCCAAGTACATCGTCATGACTATCTTCATTGTACACATTATCCAAATTCACCATTGACTTCGTTTACGACGCATCCGCAACCTGGAACCATCCTCGAACTGTTGATCTTAACAATCATGAGTGGTTGGGCTGAGTGTTTCTCATCCCCCAATGAGGTCTGCACATTCTATGTTTAGGATGACATCAATGGCGATGTGGACACATCTGTCCTCCAGTTCACTCTTTCTGGTGACAAGTCTTTCCTGTGGCTGGAAGACAAAGCCCTTGCCTGTGCATTACTCTTCAAAGCCGGCATTCTTTGCTCAACAAGCCGACCAACTATTTGGATGTCATTGGTGTCACATAGCTCGAGGCCTACCCTACTGAAGGCTTGCACTTCCATCATTGTATCATACAATTCTGGCTTTAATAACAACTCTACTATTGTATAATTAGATTGAGTAAAATAAACATGTATTCAGCCATTTATCTCTGGCCAAATCCTGTGTGTGTGTGTGATAGGCAGCTAAGCTCCAATATTTTGAGGACTTGGGACTGAAAAAATAGTTCAAATATTCCAAAATACTCAAAATACTCAAAAATAGCCAGAATAGTTATCAGAAGGTGATATAGTGCTATATACTACTACAGGTGGGTGACAAAAGTGACCGTGATTGGTATTTCAGCACTGTTTCAACAAAATCAAAAATTATCTTCAAT
>JAKOPK010000332.1:0-12110 GCA_024195185.1 Coniferiporia weirii
GCACCTCAGCTCGTCATACTCGACGTGAGCCGCTGACACGCTCAGTACTTCGCCAGGACAATAGCACTAACTCGTTTTGTTCCGTAGCCTTTCTTGTACGAGGCTATTGCGAAAATTCGTTCCGTAAGCGGGTCATCCGTCCCAATTTACGCCTGGCAAACCGGCGCAGTCTGCGGCAGCCTCTTCCTCTCCGGTCCTGAGCGCTACGGCGGCAATGGAGATATGGCAGCGAAGATTGCGGCGATCACCGCCGAGGACGAAGAGACCCGCAAAAAAGAAAAAGATAATGTCTGACTATGCCTCTTCCGCACTCTTAAAATGGTCACCCTTTCTTAATCGGACCTAGATTTATCGCAGGATTAAAGACGAGCTCCTCGAACTCCCTGGGATCCCGCCGATGTATGACTATGAGTTTTCCCCGCAAACTGTACGTCTCTATTTTCCCCTTAAAATGGCCAGAACCGATCGTTGTATTGACCCGGTAATTCCGACTAGCTGGCGATCCCCTTGGATGTAGCTGGATTTGGCCAATACGTTTACAGGTGAGCGCATCCAGCGTTCCCCCCGATAAACCACACATGTAACGACCCTCCTCACACCCGACGCTTCGCAGGATGCTCTCCGAATGCGACGGTGTTATCGCCACGAGCAACAGACTTTTCGAGGGACCTGCATTCGACACGTGGCAGGAGTGGTATGGATCGCGCCCGGTCGTAGGTATTGGGCCGATGGCTGTCTCCATAGACGCGACGTCCCTCGAAAGGGAGAAGGCCCAGTCCCCGCTTGCGGGCGAGGTAGACACTTTTCTAAACAAGGCCCTGGAAAAGTTCGGGAGACATTCGGTCGTTTACGTACGTACCATCCGCTTCTTCCGAATTGGGAAAATTAGTATTCAACTCAGCCACGCCCACCACATCCTAACAGATCTCGTTTGGAAGCATCTGGTGGTCGAGTGAGCCCGAGAAAGTCTGGGCGGTCCTTGACGTCCTCATAGAACTACAAATCCCATTCGTGAGTGCTCTGCCTCGCTTCTTGTGCCATGTGGTTTGTCTCAAGTCCACGCGTCTCGCAGGTCTTCAGTCATGCATCTCCTTTTGCTGCCGTCCCGGAAGAGGTCAAGCAAAAAGTGACAGCCTCAGGTCTGGGTCTTATGTCCTCCTGGCTTCCCCAGCAGTTAATTCTGCACCACGAGGCACGTCGTATCTCCTTTCTTTCAAGTTTTTCCCCCGAAAAACTTGATTGACATTATAACCTAACTTCACAGGCCTGTGGATGGTTCGTAACGCACTGTGGCCATAACTCCGTGATGGAAGCCCTGACGGAGGGTATACCCTTGTACGCCTTTGCCCATCCCCGAGAATGCAGAATTTCCGCACTAACCAGCGACGCCTCCTCTCGCTCCCCTCCGCAGGATCTGCTGGCCGTTCGAGGGTGACCAGCCCATCAACGCCGCAAATATCTCTGTAACGCACGGCGCAGGGTACGAGTTATTCGAGGTGCGCACCGGCCACGGGCTGCGGCCGCTGCACCGCCTCGGTGGGGGCGCCCCCGAGGGCACAATCGCAGCCGTGCGCCGCGAGGCTGCTGAGGTGTTCACGAAAGCACGCGGAGAGGACGGTGCGGAGAAGCGGGCCAACGCGCAGAGGCTTGCGAAAGCGTTTGCACAGTATTGGGAGGAGGGAGGCGAGGGGTGGAAGGAGCTGGGAAAGGTTGTCGGTGTGCTGCTTTGAGTTGGATTGCACCACCCGTCGCTATATCCTTAAGGGCGGTGCCCCTTGGAAATTATTATTTGGGTATTGGGTGTAGAGGTTGGCTGACGTGAAAAGGCTGATTAAAGGATTGCTTTCTTATTTATTCCAACGCGCAAAGAAACTGTGACATTACTTACCCCCACTCAACTGTGTATTTTTATAGAGTATAGGACTTTTGGAAGTCAACCCTCGGTAAGCCTTGTTTAAATCATGGCAAAAAAATACTTATCGGCAGAGCTGAATTCATTATAAGTTATAAGCTCAGTGTCTGGGTCTGGGTCTGGGTCTGTAATACTTCATCGGACTTTAAAATGTGCCTAGTTTTTTTTTATTTTAAATTTATTTATTTTAAAATCAGCATTTGTATACTGCTACAGTACAAGTACAAGACGCGGTTGTATGAGAGTGTCAAAATAAAAGAAAAATGATGTTTGTTAGTGGGCTGTTTCTGGTGTTAAGATTTTTATGTGATTAGAAAAGATAGGAAGTCGTGAATTTATGAGGGTGATAGGATAGAAAATCATGGAGGAAAATAATGTGAAGGAGTAAAAGTTGTAGGAGGGGCAAGATCTGAGATGATGAAATGTTTTGAGAAGATAGGGGTAGAATCAATGAAACGAGCTAGGTTTTTTAAATGTGAAATGTCTGTGAAAAGAAAATTGTCGGAAGGTGGTCCAGAAGGTCCAAAAGAAAGTCTGCATTGTTTTGTGACAAGAGGGCAGTGGCATAATAAGTGATCTCGAGTTTGGATGTTGGTTCCACAAGGGCATCGAATTGGGAGTGTAGGAACAAATTTTTTATAGTATTCTCCGAAGTGTCCATGTCCCGTGATAATTTGGAAAAGTCGAGAGGATGTATTGTGTGAGTATTCAAAATTTTTCCAGAATTTAGGTAGTTTGTCTGAGACGAGTGGAGATGTCGATGTGGAAGCCAAGGATGAGTGGTTACGATGATCATTATTGAATGTTTGCCATGCGGATATTGTGTCGACTTGAATTTCTTCTGATGCGGCAGAATAGGTTTTTTTGAGGAACGGTTTGCCAATGGGTGTAAGATGTGTGAGTTTATCGGCGAGTTCATTTCCAGGAATGCCGCAGTGACCAGGGGACCAATGAATATGAATATGATGGTTGGGATTGGAAGTGAAAGAATCGGAGAATTTTCGAAAGATTTTAGAAGAGGTTTGAGCAGAATGGGGGCCTAAATTAATAATGGGTTTTGTAGAAGCGACGGAGTCAGTGAAAAAATGAATATTGGTAATAAAAGATGAAGAAAAAATGCGTCTTTGTCGGAAGGCCGTGATACATTCTGTACATTTTGCAAGGGCATACATTTCGGCATCATAAGAGGAACCTTGGGAGGAACAGTACCAGTGACTGGAATTGAGATTTTGTTTTTTATGATAGAGGACGAAAGATGATATGGTTTTTGTGGAGTTATTGTGTTTTGAGCCGTCTGTATATATAATGAGATTATGCGGATTAGAAGAAAGAGAATTGTGTAAAGCGATAATTTTTTGTTTTATGTTTTGTTTTCTTTGGTGTTTATTGGATGATGATAGGTTTTGTGAAGAAATAAGATCTATATGATATTGAGAATGATTAATTGGAAGGTGTTCGGAAGGATGAGAGAGATATGGGTTAATAAATTTGGTGGTAGGTGAACCAAGAAAAGAGATACGATGCAGTTGCATAAGAGGACGACGTGGAGTAGAAATAAATCAATGATGAGGAATAGGAGGAGTTGATGCAGGTAGATGAGGCCATTGTTTCGGAAGGCGATTAAGAAGTTGTGAATTGTAAGGAAGTTTGCTGAGGCGGAGTGTGAATCGTTTTTGAAGTTTGAGAAGAAGAATTGGTATTGGTAGGATGTGGGCATTGACGTGAAGAGTGTTGATAGGGGTAGTACGAAAGGTCCCAGTAATAAGGCAAAGACTAAGGTTTTGAGCGATGGATAGTTTATTAATTTTGGATTTTTGACGAATCCCGGTGTACCAAAGTTGGGAACCATATGTGAGGACAGGGATAATGTTGGCAAGATGGAGTCGTTGGAAATTGGCGAATGAGAGGCCACAGATAGTGTTTCCAAGGATGCGTAGTGCGATAGTAGTCGAGCAGGCGCGGGTGCACATGCGTGAAATGTGGTTGTCGAAGTTAAGACGTTGGTCGAGAAAAAAGCCAAGCCATCGAATAATGTGAGACGGTTGAATGATAATGGGAGGAGAATTGGGAGGAGAAAATGTAAGCGAAGGAAGAGTCATATTTTTTTGGAGTTGTTTGAAGAAATGAATAAAGACGGATTTAATGTGGTCAATTGAAAGATTAAGATCATGAAGCATGTTAATGATAATAAGGAAATCGCGAGCCAGAATTTTAATGTTTTCGTTAAATGATTTTGAAAAAGCTAAGATGAGTTGATTGTCGACATAAGCTTTGAGGCAGGAGTCTTTGGATTTCGAAAGGGCAGATAAAACAAATGATGTATAAAGCAAAGAAAGAATGGGTGAAATTGGTGAGCCTTGCGGAATCCCAATCCCTAGAATAGGAAATTTGGAAGAAGTAAAATTGTCAATTTTAAAAGAGATAGAACAATTAGAAAGAAAGTCAGCCATCCAAAGAATGATGTTCTTATCAAAGCCAAGTAGTCAGAGGGTATGGAGAAGGCGAGAATGAGATACGTTATCGAAGTAACCAGATATATCAATGGCGAGAGCCGATGTTTTGAGGTTTTTCTGTTGAGCGAGTTGAATGTCGTGAAGTAAGGAGAGGCCAGCATCGATGGTGGAGCTATTAGAGCATCCTCCGAATTGATTGGTAGGAATGAGATTGAAACGACCAGCATCCCAAGTGAGGCATTTCATGATGATTTTTTCCAGAATTTTGCCGATGCATTCGAGTAAAGCAATAGGTCAGTAAGATCAAGGGTTTCCAGTGTCGGCTTTGTTGGGTTTAGGAATTACTACAATGTTAGCGTCTTTCCAAGGGTGAAGATGACAGGAAAAGCAATCTTGGAATAATGTCAGTAAAATATTAGGGTCGAATTTATGAATCCATTTTAAATAAATATAAGAAATTCCAGATATACCAGGAGCGGAGTTGTTAGCTGTAGCATCAAGACACATTGAAATTTCAGAAATGGTGATATCTTGTGATTTTCGAGGTGCAAGTGGAGGTGGGTCGTAAGGTAGGCTAGTGATGTTGGGGACGTTGATAGTTGGAAAGAAAGTTTGGTGAAAGACACAGGCTTGATCTTGTGGTTCAGTAGCATATTCATTGTTATGTCGAATTGGTGGAGTGCGCATTTTTTGTTTACCATTGGACCATTTTGCGAATCAGAAGATGTTGAATGATGAGGCACCTTCAAGAAGATCGGTAGACCAGTTACGTTTAGTGTTACAAAAGATGTTGCGAGCTTCTGTGTGTAGATGTTCTTTTTCAAATGTGTCATTACATTCTCAATAAGCAGCAATAGCTTTGTTGCATTTGGAGTTCCACCAGTAAGAGTACATAAAGTTGTGTTTGTTGGATTGGGGCATAATTTGTCGAATCAAAGAGAGAATGTGTGAATTTAATTTGTCGAGATACAAGTGAACGTCAATGTCTTGAAGGATAGGAGGGAGTGGATCATTAATGAGTGCTTCTTGGAATGATGTCATCCATTCGTTTTTAAGTGTGGTATCTGCGATGAACGTAGGGGTTGGATTGTCAGGAATGAATGATGAGGTTTGAGGTGCGTATGTAAAAGTAATCGGGATATGATCCGAAGAGTATTCAGGGATATCAATGCAAGTCCAGTCTGAAAAATTGTCGGAAGATATTGCGCTAAAGTTGAAGAATGTAAGGTTGATGATGGAGTCTTGTTGTTGATGTTGTCCTCTACGAGTAGGAAAATCGGTGTCATTAATTAAAAAGAAAGTTTGTTCTTTGGTCCATTGGAGGAAGTTGTTACATTTTTCCTTGCACTCTCCACCGACTCCTAACCCCATATGCCTCTAGTACGTTCCATGACCTCGCTGCGCTTACTGATCATGTACCATGATCAGTCACCCCTTCCATACGCTTCCGCCATGTTCTACTAACTCCTCACCCCTAACACGTTCCACCTCATTCCCCCATATTCCATAGGTCTATATAAGCTGTACCTTGTCGAGCATGTAGCCTTAAGCTTATGCTCTTTGTTCTTACAAGCTCATTTGCTCACCCCCGAGTCCAGCGTGCTCTCCGTCGTAACCCGACTCGATACCGCTACGCCTACCGGATGCGACTTACTAAGTACATTGTCGTTACAATCTTCGTCGCACATCTAGTCGTCTCCACCAACCGACTCCGTCTCAGACGCATCCGCAACCCGGACGGCTCCCCTATCCAGTGAACTTAACAGAAGTCGTCTGCATTAGGGGATGTCCTGCGGTGTAATCTAGATGGGAGCGACCAGGATGGGTGGTGGATGTTGAAATCGCCTAAAAGACAGGTGGGGGTGTCGATGTCAAAAGAATGAAGAAGTAGTTCCGTAATATTGCTGCCAAAAATGCAAGAGCCGTAGTTGTAGCCGTTAATAATGCGAAAGGTTTGAGAGCCGTAAGAGATGTCAACAGTGATGAAGTCTTTATGATGTATAAGATCCGGACGAGGTTGAGAAGAAAGGGAAGGGAAATTTTTGTGAATGTAAGTTATGATGTGTGGTCGAATTGCGTTATCAAGTGAATATTGAGGAAGAAAATAATCCCAGGATGGATGTTTTATCGGATTGTAGATGTTGGTGCCAAGAGGATCGGTGTTGGAGCGCTGGATACCAGAAAAGCCAATAAAAGGTTCTTGAAGGATGAGTATATGTATTTTTGGATTATTGAGGAGATGGAGAGTACGTGGACCACTTTTTGTGACGTTTAACTGAAGAATTCGTAAAGGTGTAATATTCATTCGTGAATGGGTGAACCGAGGTTGGAGTATTCGAGGTTGGTGTCATCGAGGAGTCGAATTGTGGTAGGGATAGGAATACGGTTGTAATAGCGAGCACAATGAGGGCAGGATGCGTCATCAGCTGCATGGGGGCCTCCGCAATTAATACAATGGAAATGGGTACACGGTTGGTTATCTGTGAATCTGCCATGAGCGCAACCAATACAAAATTTGCGGTGTTGAGAAGTAACATGTTGTCGAGAGGAGCAGTAGCGGCACGAAATGGGAGAAGTACAATTAATCATTAAATGACTGAATTTCCAGCATTTGGTACATTGAGAGAATCGTGGTTTGTCTTTCCATAGGATAGGTATTGAGGTTCGTCCGAAAATGAAGAACGGGGTTTGAAGAATACGAGGAAGGATGTCACCATTTGGGTCTTCAAATGAAAAAGAAATAGATGACTGGGGTTTATCGATTTTGGACGGTTCGTGAATCCATTGTGGAGGTTGGGTGATTTTAAGTTTTCGGAAGGAGTCATTTGATAGCAGTGTGTTGAGAAGTTTGGCTTCAGAGAAGATTTCGCTTGTAGGGGAATCATGAGTAATGACATTGGCGATAAGAACTTTGGACCATCGAATGTCATGTGAAATTGTGAGAGGATGGTTAGAGGGTAGGAGAAAGGCGTTATGAAGAACTGGGAGAATCAAGTTGACCGACAATACCGATGTTGAAATAGGAAAAGAAAAAATGCAGTTTCCTGCCGAATTCCAGTCAGCTCCAATGAGACGAATGTGTTTAGCTGTAGGAATATGGTCAAGTTCGTGCTGAACGTGATCGAGAAGCATTTTTGAGTTGGGTCTTTCTGATAAAGGTATGTTGTGTCCTTGAAACCGAGCGATGTAATGAAGGAGTTGTGATATAAAAGGAGAAGCTGTAGGAAGGATTTTAGGCTGATATGGGACTTCAGGTTTCGTATTGAATGCATTGCGATATGATGGAGTTTTAGGAAGTGTTGCAGGGAGTGGTTTTGAGGACAAAGGAACGATAGTAGGAATAGCAGGAATAGCGGGAAGGGGACGATTAGGCGATTGAAACAGATTAGGAGGTGCTGGTATGAATGGGAGTGGCACGTCACTGATTTCCTGGGGGTGAGATGAATAGAAATGACCATGAGTGCGTTGGATTTCAGCATTGTCGAAAGTAACTTTAGGGGCTGTAAAGGGTTCGGCAGCTAAGGATTGCGGTGGGTCAATATTAATAAAGACGCGTTTTTCGAGGTGAATGAGACGTTCCACAGTTGAAGTTTCGATATCAGCCATGTATTTGCGAGTTTGAGTTTCGAGGTTTGAGCCGAGCATTGAAATCATTTGACGAATGGCAGAAAGGTCCACAGACTGTAAAGAAGGGTTATTGATGGGGGTAGGTGTCGTTGTTGGGTTCTGAATGTTTTCCGAATGAATAGGAGAAGAATAGTCAATGTGGGTTGTGTTTGGTGAAAAACGTTTGGCATGAGGATTGGTAAGAGGATTATAAACATGAAAGATTTGACGGTTATGTTGAGGATGAAAGTGTTTGCTGAAGATGATGTTATTGTTTTTAAGGTGGGAGTGTTGAATCGTAATGGTAGAGTCCAGTGGAAGGAATGATAAGTTAAAAATACCGATGGCTTCAGAAGTAGCATTCATAAGATTGTCGGTGAGTTGTTTGTTAAGTTGTGTGGGCCAAGTTTCAACTAGGAGCTCAGTAATGTGTTGAATGCTGGTGGTCCATTCTGAAAAAGATTTGGGATAAAGAATTTGGTTTTTGATGTATGAAAAAAGTTTTGAATTGTCGGGTATGTCGTTGATGTCCATGGTGGAAGAGGAGCTAGTGGAATAATTGTCATCTTGATTTGTAGGGTCGTGGTCAATGTTTTCGATGTCACTAGTAGTGTATCATTGCGTCGGAGTATATTCGGGAACATGGGTTATTATTGGATCCAAAAGCGAAGGTTTGGGGGTCGGAATTTGAATTTCGGCTGGCAAGTCGCGTGGTGATTGGATGGAAGAAAAGCATGAGATAACGTCTTGGGAGAGTGGAGTCACATTTTTGATGGTGGGTGGGAACATGAGGATAGGGGCCGGTGGCGCCATGCCTGGTCCAGCAAGTTGGGGGTTTGAAGAGAAAAAGTCGTTATGGATAGGAAACGAAGTGGTAGGAATGTTGGTAATGTTGGCCTTTGGTACAGAAAATTGAGACATGAGAAGCGAGTCGTGCGCGACTGAGAGTTGAGGTGGAGATTGGGATGATGGAATAATAATGGAAAGGTCTGTTTTTGCCGCTTCAGTTTTTAAAGTGTTTTTGATTTCTTGAGAGAGGTCATCATAGTATTGAGTATTCGGGTTGGTTGTTTTGAGGCCTTGAAGGTATTCAGGAGATAAAGCAGGAGGTATAGATTGGGACTGAGAGTTGTATAGGCGCATTTCTTCAGGAGTTTGTTGGTAAGTTGAGGATGAGAGGGATGGGTTTGGGGAGGATGCCATTGTGAAGAAAGGAGAATAAAAAGGTGTAGAGGGAGAATGGGAGAAAAGGGGAGTGGATGAATGATAAAGATGAAGAGCAGTTGCAATATGCAGAGCTTAGCCGAGACAGTTGTGGGGGTGGTTACCCAGAGAGTTGTGGCAATTGTGGCTGTGCTTGAGAGGAGATGGTGGTGGTCAGAAGAAGAGTGTGTCGACGAATGTGCCTAGTTAAGTAAACAAAACCCTATTTAAGCCGAACTCAAACAAGGGCCGCTTAAACAGCAAAGCGGGTTGGACTTCCCCGTTTCCCTGTTTCGCTCGCTCTCCAATTCATAACTAAAGGCAAGCTCGACGAGCTCGAAAAAAGGCGAACCCGGTGTTTAAATGACCGATGAGAACCCAATCAGTGAATGGCTGTCGATGACACGTAATTTTTTTTGAAGGTTGCCAGCTTGATACTGCGCGTTGCTCTGCCGCTACATGAGTGGCTGTGAATTTTACCTGCCGATTCTTGATCCTAGATCTGCATCATTGCGCGTCCCCAAGGCCATCTACTGCACTGAAGCGGCTTTTCAAATAATACCGTCCAGCAAATCAGCGCCCCAGTCGAGGCGCTCGCGCTCGATCTGCTGGTCCCTGTTTCGTGATTCCATTCACACTTTTTGGGTAAGTATTGCCCTGAGATTGTCGCACTTCGGCCTAACTCTGACTTGCAGCCGGGTCGCAACGTACGCGATGTGTGCCGAATCTGGTTCCACGGCGTCGCTGCCGCGCAACGTCTTTAGTTCACCATCACTTGTGTATACCATCGCATTCATTGAAGATGCGCTCGCACGACTCTGCACCGGATTCTTGCGCAACGTGCCGCTTTTGCTTTTCAGTCGTAGCACGCTGACGTGTATAGTATGTTGATGAGGGTGTAGTCCGGGGTATATATAAGCTTCACCTGGCCGACGAAACCCCACACTGGACTCCTTACACCCTAGCAACATACAGTTTACAATGACCACAGTGAGCACTCCTTTACGCGGACACATCGTCGCTGCCGCTCCCCCATCGTGGGGTATGTTCTTCATCATGTTTTCACCTTCGTTGATACAGGACTAACGCGAGAAACCTTTCCGAACTCAGGACATGTAAAGCCCTTGTGCGCTCTGCTCGCGAAGGTCGTACGCCTCCGCCGCGTTTACGCGACGATGTTCACGACCACCACCTTCCGCGACAAAGTCAATGGCGAGGTCGCGAGGCAATTCTTGCCCGAAGGAGAGGAGGATCTCAAGTCGCTCATTAGGTATGCTCCCCCAGTCAGGGCCACAAATATCGTTTATTGACTGGAACTCAAATTGCAAGGGTCGTTGCGCTGCCTACGTCTCCCAATATGACCGACATGGGGCTTTTCAAAGCAGAGTTCCTCGAAGGGTACAAAACCCTCTATGCCGGAAAGCCGATCGCAGCTTCACCAGGCGGCGAGTATGAGTACGATGCCATAGAAGCGCCCCAGCTCGTCTTACTTGACGTGAGCCGCTGATACATTCGGTACTTCGTCAGGACGGCGCTAACACGTTTTGTCTCGTAGTCTTTCTTGTACGAGGCTATTGCTAACATACGTTCCGTAAGCGGGACGTCCGTCCCAATTTACGCCTGGCAGTCCGGCGCGATCAGCGGAAGTCTCTTCCTCTTCGGTCCCGAGCGCTATGGCGGCAAAGGAGATATGGCGGCGAAGATTGCGGCGATCACTGCCGAGGACGAAGAGACCGTCAAAAAAGAAAAAGAGAAGGTCTGACTATTCCTCTTACTTCCGTGCGCGAAGAATGTTCATCCGATGTCAATCGGGCCTACCAGCTTTATCGCAGGATTAGGAACGAACTTGTCGAACTTCCTGGGATCCCGCCGATGTATGACTATGAATTTTCCCCGCAAGCTGTACGTCTCTATTTCCCCCTCAAAATGACCAACACCGATCATTAGATTGACCCGATAATCCCGACTAGCTGGCGGTTCCCGTGGATCAAGCTGGATTTATCCAATACGTTCACAGGTGAGCGCATTCGGCGTTCCTCCAAATAAACCACATATCTAACAATATTCTCTCCTCTGGCACCTCGCAGGATGTTCTCCGAAAGCGACGGTGTCGTCGCCGCGAGCAACCGACTCTTCGAGGGACATGCATTCGACGCGTGGCAGGAGTGGTATGGATCGCGCCCGGTTATAAGTGTCGGGCCGATGTCTCTCCCCGCAGACGCGACGTCCCTCGAAAGGGAGAAGGCCCAGTCCCCGCTTGCGGCCGAGGTGGACGCTTTCTTGAACAAGGCTCTGGAAAAGTTCGGGAAACACTCGGTTGTTTATGTACGTAACAATGGCTTTTTCTGAACCGGGCGAAGCATAATTTAACTCAACCATGCCGCATCACATCCTAATAGATGTCTTTTGGTAGCGTCTGGTGGTCCAGTGAGCCCGAGAAAATCTGGGCAGTCCTTGACGTCCTCATAGAACTACAAATCCCATTCGTGAGCCGATTTGCCTCGTTTCTTGTGTCGTATGAGTTGTCTCAAGACCTCACGTCTCGTAGCTCTTCAGTCATGCATCCCCTTTTGCTGCCGTCCCGGAAGAGGTCAAGGTAAAAGTAAATGCCTCAGGACTGGGTCTTATGTCGCCCTGGTTTCCTCAGCAGTTGATTCTGCACCACGAGGCACGTCGTGTTTTTTACTTTATTTCTCTCCCGAAAAAGTTAATTGACATTATAATTTAACTACACAGGCCTGTGGATGGTTCGTTACGCACTGCGGCCACAACTCCGTCATGGAAGCCCTGATTGAGGGTATACCCCTGTACGCCTTTGCCCGTCTCCGAGAATGCGGAATACCCTGACTAACCGGCGGTGCCTTCCCTCTCCTCTCCGTAGGATCTGCTGGCCGTTCGAATCCGACCAGCCCATCAACGCCGCAAATGTCTCTCTA
>JAKOPK010000332.1:12208-30596 GCA_024195185.1 Coniferiporia weirii
GTGCCTTCCCTCTCCTCTCCGTAGGATCTGCTGGCCGTTCGAATCCGACCAGCCCATCAACGCCGCAAATGTCTCTCTAACGCACAACGTAGGGTACGAGCTGCTTGAGGTGCGCACCGGGTACGGGCTGCGTCCACTGCACCGCCTCGGTGGGCGCGCCCCCGAGGGCACGATCGCAGCCGTGCGCCGTGAGGTTGCCGAGGTATTTACGAAGGCACGCGGGCAGGACGGTGCGGAGAAGCGGGCCAACGCGCAGAGGTTTGCGAAGGCGTTTGCACAGTATTGGGAGGAAGGTGGACAGGGCTGGGAGGAGCTGGGAAAGCTTGTTGGTGTTTTGCTTTGAGTTATAAAGACTTTGCTTGTCAAGTTCCGGTGTCCCATGAATAATAGCCGCTGATTATTTTCATAATGAGGTCCATTCGAGTCCGGATTAATTCAACTCGATCAAACAGAAGTCTAATTACAGAGCTCTAGTGTTCGGACAAATCTTCATACTGCATTCATATCATATCCATATCCTTACAATGTATACGTGGAAAATCAAACACTACCTCGTTAATTAATCACGTTCCCCTACACCCCATCGGGCAGGATCTGAGTCGGGGCACGGAGGAAAAAATGGAAAAGAAGAAAAAAGGTGAGGGACGGCGCCGAATCATGTAATCCCCGGATTTGCACTCGTCGATCATTTTCTTATTTTATGCAATTACTCACGCCACCCTTTTAATACGGACTATATAAACACGATCCCTGAATGTCGACTCTCATTCCGACGTCTCGATATCTGTGGGTTTTGGTGAATTCAGATTCAAATCACCAACGCTATCTCAAAACCGGAATCCAAAAACTAAGAAGCCTGCAAAAAACTTCTAAAACATGTGCATGATGTATCTTCACGGACTGGACTCCTCGGAGTGAGCTATTTTGCTCAAACTTTGTGGGAAGAAGATAAACCTAGCAACCGACAGATGAAAGCGAGCCCGTGCGAGTCTTAGCGAAGCTGACAGATTTGCTACCCAAAACAATTGGGAGCTCAATACCTGCTCAAATATCCGTTGTGGGGGCATAAAACTTATGCTGGGTACTCATAGTATGCCGAGTCAGGTTCCTGCAAATGTTGGTGGGCCATAGTGAGTTTGATTCATTACGATGAGCAGTTCAATATTGCCTGATACAGCACAGTACCCTACGCGATAACCATCGCTGCCGCGTAACATCTGTTGTTTACCATCATCAAATTCGCTGAATATCCATCCGCGCGCGCAGGCCCGCGTCGGATTCTTACGCAGCGTGTGTTGTTGAGGATGTGCTTCGGAGTATATATACGCCCTCGTCTGGACGACGGAATCATACATCTTTACACCCCAGCAGTACACAGTCTACAATGACCACAGCAAACCCTCTTCTTTACGGACACCTCGTCGCTGCTGCTGCTCCATCGTGGGGTATGTTCCTTATCACTGTCTTCGCCTTCGTCAAGACTAGACTAACGTGAAAAACGTTTCGAACACAGGACATGTGAAGCCCTTGTGCGCTTTGCTAGCGAAGGTCGTGCGTCTCCGCCGCGTTTACGTGACGATGTTCACGTCCACCACCTTCCTCGACAAAGTAAATAGCGAGGTCGCGAGGCAATTCTTGCCCGAAGGGGAGGAAGACCTCAAGTCGCTCATTAGGTATTCTCTCTTTGTCAAGGCCCCGAATGGCGTTCGCTGACTGGGACTCAAATTGCAAGGGTCGTTGCGTTGCCTACGTCTCCCAATATGGCTGACATAGCCCTTTTCAATGCGGAGTTTTTCGAAGGGTACAAAACGCTTTATGCCAGAAAGCCGATCGCGACTGAACCGGACGGCGAACACGTATACGATGCCGTAGAAGCACCTAAGCTCGTCATACTCGACGTAAGCCACAGTTACGTTCGGTACTTCATTAGGACGGCGCTGACTTGTTTTTGTCCCACAGTTCTTCATGTACGATTCCATCGCTAACGTACGTTCCGTAAGCGGGACGTCCGTCCCAATTTACGCCTGGCAGTCCGGCGCAGTCGGCGGCGGCCTCTTCCTCTTCGGCCCCGAGCGCTATGGCGGCAAAGGAGACATGGCAGCGAAGATTGCGGCGATCACTGCTGAGGACGAAGAGACTCGCAAAATAGAGGAAGAAAAGGTCTGACTGTTCCCCTTACTTCCGCATACTAAAAATGCTCATACTTTGTTAATCGGGCCTAGATTTACCGCGGAATTAGAGACGAACTCGTCGAACTCCCCGGGATCCCACCGATGTATGACTATGAGTTCTCACCGCAAATTGTACGTCTATAATTTTCCTTTCAAGAAGTCCGGAACTGCTCATTTAAATGATCCGTTAAACCTGACTAGACGTCATTCCCCCTGGGTCTGGCCGAGTTTACCCAATACTTTCACAGGTAAGCGTACTTAGCGTTCCTGCTAAAACGCGGTATTTAACGGCATGTCTCTCCTCTGGCGCCTCGCAGGATGTTCTCCGAAAGCGACGGCATCATCGCTGCGAGCAACCGACTATACGAAGGTCCTGTATTTGATGTATGGCAAGAGTGGTATGGATCACGCCCGGTAATTGGTGTCGGGCCGATACCTCCCCTCGCAAGTGCGACGTCACTCGAAAGGGAGAAGGCCCAGTCTCCACTTGCGGGCGAGGTAAATGAATTTCTGGATAAGGCTCTGGAAAAGTTCGGGAAACACTCAGTTGTTTTTGTACGTGCCGACTGTTTCCCTTGATTCAATGTTTTTTCCATTACTTTACACCCGAACAGATTTCGTTTGGTAGTATTTGGTGGTCCAGCGAGCCCGATAAAATTTGGGCGGTCCTTGACGTCCTCATAGAGCTACAGATCCCATTCGTAAGCCGCCCTGCTTTAGGTCTTGTGCCGTGTGAGTGGTCTCAAGGTTCCATGTCCCGTAGCTTTTCAGCCACGCGTCTCCTTTTTCCGTCGTCCCGGAAGAGGTCAAAGAAAAAGTGAAGGCCTCGGGACTAGGCTTCATGTCTTCCTGGTTCCCACAGCAAATGATTCTGCATCACGAGGTACGTCGCGTGCCATTCTTTCTTTCTTCTCCCGAGGAAGTCAACTGACCGTATAATTCAAATTTTACAGGCTTGTGGATGGTTCGTGTCGCATTGTGGCCATAACTCCGTCATGGAGGCCTTGACGGAGGGCATACCCCTGTACGCCTCCGCCTATCTCTTTTTCCGCGAATGCGGAAACACCCTACTAACCTCCCTTCTCTTCCCTTCTTTCAGTATCTGCTGGCCGTTCGAGATCGACCAGCCCATCAACGCCGCGAACATATCCTTGACGCACAACGCAGGATATGAGTTGCTCGAGGTGCGTACCGGGCACGGGCTGCGTCCTCTACACCGCCTCGAGGGACGCGCCCCCGAGGGCACGATCGCAGCCGTGCGCCGCGAGGCGGCAGAGGTGTTCACGAAGGCACGCGGCGAGGACGGTGCGGAGAAGCGGGCCAATGCGCAGAGGCTTGCGAAAGCGTTTGCACAGTATTGGGAGGAAGGTGGACAGGGCTGGGAGGAGCTGGGAAAGGTTGTTAGTGTATTGCTTTGAGTTCAAGTGTACCACTCATCGCTAAGTATAACCTTACGGACGATGCCTCTTGGGTATTGCACACACCACTTCGCTGATTAATCCCAGATTACATACACTCGTCGATCATTTCCCCCTTTTATGTAATTATGTACTCACGCCACCCCTTAATATGGACGTCCATGGAGTATAAACAACACGGTCAATCGAGACTCTCATTCTAGAATTTCTGACGACTCGATATACAGGTGAGTAGCACTACAATTATTGTACATTAGATTCCGACGTCTCGATATACAGAATTTGGTCTTGTTAGTCTTGAGTGTTTTCACCTCTCGGTGCTTCCCAGACCACTATTATTAGTTGAAGAAGGAATCCGGGCAGCCTAAAAGCAAAACTTACCTTCTGCTATGTTACGTTGAAAGCGAAGAACACGGGAGAGCGATAATGCCCCTGAAAATACGCGTCTGTTAATGAAAAGACAGGAATCTTTGTCTTGCTTGAGGGGCTCAGGCGTGCAAGGTTTGGTCCGCATTAACTTCCTGGTCTCTCGCGTTCCGGTCGGACACAACACTAAGCGCATCGCATACCGCTCGCATTTACTAGCGGGCTTCTTTTCAAACCTGGTGAAGTTGTACAATTTTTCGGAAGTTGCCGGCTTGATTGCGCTACGTTGCTCTGCAGCTATTTCTTATGCTCGATGCCACTTTATCGAATACTGCCGAGAAAATCGCGGCCTCCCACTCGACCCGCTGAGTCCGCTCCCACACGCACTTCCAGGGCAGGTATTGGAGTTGTGATACTTTGGCTTGACTTTGAATGGTGGCCGAGTCATGACACCTACCCTACGCGATAAGCGTCGCTGCCGCGCAACGTCTGTTGTTTACCACCATCAAACTCGCTGAATATCCATCCGCGCGCTCAGGTCCGCATCGGAACCTTACGCAGCGTGTGTCCTCGAGGATGTGCTTCGGGGTATATATATGTCCTCGTCAGGCCGACGAAATCCTACATCATTACACCCAGCAGCATACAGTCTACAATGACCACAGTAAACTCTTTCCCACGCGGACACGTCGTCGCTGCCGCTCCTCCATCGTGGAGTATGCTCCTTATCACTGTTTTCACCCTCCCCTTCGTCGAGACTAGACTAACGCGAAAAACGTTTCGAACGCAGGTCATGTGAAGCCCTTGTGCGCTCTGCTCGTGAAGATCGTGCGTCTCCGTCGCGTTTACGCGACGATGTTCACGTCCACCACCTTCCTCGACAAAACCAATAGCGAGGTCGGGAAGCAATTCTTGCCCGAAGGAGAGGAACATCTCAAGTCGCTCATTAGGTATGCCCTCGCAGTTAGGGCTCCGAATGACGCTCGCTGACTAGGACGCGAATTGCAAGGGTCGTCGCGCTTCCTACGTCTCACCTTATCACCGACACAGCCCTTTTCAATGCGAAGTTTTTCGAAGGGTACAAAACACTCTATGCCAGAAAGTCAATTGCAACTGAACCGGACGGCGAACACGCGTACGATGCCATAGAAGCACCTCAGCTCGTCGTGCTCGACGTGAGCCACAGCTACGTCCGAAACTTCACCAGGACGGTGCTAACTCGTTTTGTTCCGTAGTATTTCATGTACGATTCCATCGCGGACATACGTTCCGTAAGTGGGACGTCTGTCCCCATTTACGCTTGGCAATCCGGCGCTGTCGGTGGCGGCCTCTTCCTCTTTGGTCCCGAGCGCTATGGCGGCAATGGAGATATGGCAGCAAAGATTGCGATGATCACTGCTGAAGACGAAGAGACTCGCAAAAAAGAAAAAGAGAAGGTCTGGCTATTCCTTTTACTTCCGCGTACTAAAAATGCTCATCTTTTGTTGATCGGGCCCAGATTTACCGTAGGATTAGGGACGAACTCGTCGAATTCCCCGGGATCCCACCGATGTATGACTATGAGTTCTCACCGCAAATTGTACGTCCATAAGTTTTTCTTTCAAGAGGTCCGGGACTGTTCATTTTAATGATACGGTAAACCTAACTAGATGTCACTCCCCCTGGATCTAGCCGAGTTTTCCCAATGCTTTTACAGGTAAGCGCATCCAGCGTTCCCCCTGCCAAGCGCAGTATTTACATAACAGTATGTCTCTCCTCCGGCGCCTCGCAGGATGTTCTCCGAAAGCGACGGCATCATCGCCGCCAGCAACCGACTATACGAGGGTCCCGTATTTGACGTGTGGCAAGAGTGGTATGGGTCGCGCCCAGTAATAGGTGTTGGGCCAACGTCTGTCCCCGCAGATGCGACGTCTCTCGAAAGGGAGAAGGCCCAGTCTCCACTTGCGTGCGAGGTTAACGAGTTTCTGGATAAGGCTCTGGAAAAGTTCGGGAAACACTCTGTTGTTTATGTGCGTGCCAACTGCTTCTCCCGATTCCATATTTTTCCCATTGGGTTCCACCCGAACAGGTGTCGTTTGGTACTCACTGGTGGTCCAACGAGCCCAATAAAATTTGGGCGGTCCTTGACGTCCTCATAGAGCTACAGATCCCATTCGTAAGCCGTCTTGCTTCAGGTTTTGTGCCGTGTGAATGAGTCGTCTCAAGATTCCATGTCCCGTAGCTCTTCAGCCATGCGTCTCCTTTCTCTGTCGTCCCAGAAGAGGTCAAAGAAAAAGTAAAAGCCTCGGGACTAGGCTTCATGTCGCCCTGGCTTCCACAGCAGATGATTCTACATCACGAGGCACGTCTTGTACCAATATTTCTTTCCTCTCCCAAAAACGTCAACTAACATTACGACTTAAAATTACAGGCCTGTGGATGGTTCGTGACGCACTGCGGTCACAACTCTGTCATGGAGGCCCTGACGGAGGGCATACCCCTGTACGCCTCCGCCTATCTATCCTCCGATAATGCGGAAGCACCCTACTAACCTACGGCGCCTCCCCTCTCTCTCCCCACCCTCAGGATCTGCTGGCCGTTCGAGGTTGACCAGCCTATCAACGCCGCGAACATATCCTTGACACACAACGCAGGTTACGAACTGCTCGAAGTACGCACCGGACACGGACTGCGGCCTCTACACCGTCTCGGGGGGCGCGCGCCCGAGGGCACGATCGCGGCCGTGCGCCGCGAGGCGGCAGAGGTGTTCACGAAGGCACGCGGGAAGGACGGTGCAGAAAAGCGGGCCAACGCGCAGAGGCTTGCGAAGGCGTTTGCGCAATATTGGGAGGAGGGAGGAGAGGGGTGGAAGGAGCTGGGAAAGGTTGTTGGTGTTTTGCTTTGAGTTATACAAGACTTTGCTTGTCAGGTCCCGGTGTCCCACAGATATTAGCCGCTGATTGACTTCATAACGAGCCCCGTTCGAGTCCAGCCTAATTCAAGTCGGTCAAACATAAGTCTAATTCCAGCGCTAGTCTCGTAAAATTTTAAAATCTACGTACTGTATTCATATTCATATTCATATCCATATTATATTTATACGCGGAAAATCACACTACTTCGTTAATTAATCACGCTCACCCATACTTCATCTCGCAACAAAAAGGCCCGGGGAAGAATCTGAGTCAGGGCCCGGATTTAATAAAAAAAGAAATAAGAAAGAAAAAATGGGAGGGGCGGTATACGGTCTAGATGATACTACAGTCGAACCTCCCATAACGGGCACCTCTCATAATAAATAACCTCCCATAACTTGAATGGGTAGTTTGGGGCTTCCACCAAGTCGGTAGTCACGAAATCCCTATGTTATAACAGATGTATTTTATAATGCATAATGGATAGCCAAATTGCAAAATTTTATCCATTATGGGAGGTCATTGGCACAAAATTGCAAGTCTGTATTGCTTTTTGTTTGCTTTTTGTGTCCTTCCACTAAGTTCATAACAGAAGGGGTACATCATATACTCAAAAATCCAAGCACAGACCCCCCTCATTCTTCTAGAGAAGCCTAGCATTATTCCCACTCCCCAAATCCTAATTTGAATCTCATTTCAGAACACGGGTGGTCTCTTTGTTGGCAGCTGCAGGTCCACAACGAAAGAACTTGCAGTGTTCATTGCTCACTGGCAGAGAAATGAACACTGTCTGTTTCACTTGAGCATGACTTTGAAAAAAAAATCTGTAACTAATTACATAATAAGTATAGGGCCAGCTGTGCTGGCAACACCCGATACTGTACCTCTTTTGCATATATTGGGGTTATGTTATATAAAGAGTGTATTAGGCCTGGCTCAAGATGGATCGACATTCATGGCAATTTTTATTTGTATTGCTGATAACTTGCAGCAGTAATTTCTTTTTCGCGCTTGAGCCGGGGTGCCAGGTGTTCGTTGGGACAGAAGACTGGCGAAAGGATCCTGAGCCCCCCTGGACGAGAGCATCCCCGCTCCTTATTTTCTTCGGATACAGGCTTCTGTCTTTTGTACGGGATAAGATCATGTTTACCCTGTCCAACGACTCTGAGGTGTTTTTCTGCCAACACTTCCTACACAAGTTCCACAGCGCCGACTCGGTCAGTGTCGCGGTTCCCGTTATGAAATGCTTGAGGGCAGAAGACAGCTGCATTGGATAATCGTGGACATTACCTGAAAGTCATTACTAGGCAGGACATGGTACTGCCGCAGCATCGTAAGGGAGCTCCTGGGCGTCCGTAAAAACCAATGAATTAAGCGGACGAAAATATGCCCCGGGCTCCTGAAATATATAGTTTACTCTTCCTACTGCTCCTCCCAGGTCATATCTTTTCCTTCCAAAAGGGAACGGACGGTGCCCTTGCTCAAACATTTGCACCCCCTAAATGCGACTTGCTTCAGCGTGTCCCATTTACCCTGTTTTTCAAGCCATTCTTTGAAGAACCTACCCTCCACCTCGTCCAATGCATCGCATCGCATCGCACGAAGCAGTTATCCTTCAGTTTCAGGAGCCTCATACAGGTCCGGGCGTCATAGCAGCTCCCCCAAATGTTGGGCTTCACGTACGGCGTCTCGAGGGTAATACTGCGTAGGTTATGCAGCTTTGCGAATGGGACATCGTAAGGGAAGTGATGGCCTAGATCATTCAATACTGCTCGTAGGAAAGAGGAAGGACGCAGTCAAGCCAGACTTCCCTCCCCAAGTCAATGATCTCCATGTCTGCGTCGACATCTACATGCAGATTCCTGAAGCTCGGAAGACGAAGTGACTTCATGAACGGGAGAGGCTCTGCGCGGTCAAATATTTGGCCAGAAACTCGAAAGAAGTTCGGAAGAAATGTTTCTGGAAGTGTATGGTCATTATCCTTTGTAGATGGTGTAAAGCATTCAAGCTGTAAGCACGGCACGGGAAGTGTCAATGGCCCTGTTGGGATTACCAACTGGATTGGGATTGAGAACATCAAATTAAGAAATATGTGATTACCTTTATGGAACAGTCAAAGAACTTCAAGTAACTGCACACTTTTCTCACACAGATATTGTGTCCATTGTATCTCAGATCCATCAATGAGACAATGTGCCAGATTTACCCATTAGAAACTTCATATCCACCGCTGTTTCTCAAGAATCAGGCAAGAATCAGTAACAATCAGCGACAATCAGCAGTGGATATATCTGGCATGTTGCCTCATTGATGGATCTGGGATACAATGGTCACAATCTCTGTGCAAAAAAGTGCACAGTTTACTTGAAGTTCTTTGACAGTCCCGTAAAGGTAATCACTTCTTTTTTAATTTGATATTCTCTATCCCAATCCAATTGGTAATCCCAGCAGGGCCAGCAGCATTACCCGTGCCGTGAAGCAGAAAGTCTCAAGAAGAGGGCTCGATCGCAAGAGCTCGAGCAGCAGGCTCATATCATATACCCTCTCTGACGCAGTATTATCCCTAGATTATTCAATAATATTCAAGGTCAATGTTGTTAGTGGCGGTGCAACTCAGAAATGTAGTAAGAAAGGACGCGGGAGCAGGGTGTACACTGTGACGTTGGTCAAGTTCGGCGGGTATCAGGTCGTGTAAAAGTGCATTAGCAGTTCAGACTGATCAATAATGCTTTGCGGATCATCTTCAGCGAGAGTATTCAACCCCAAATAGCAGAGTGTAGCGCTTTTGAGCCGTGGAAGGTTGAGATCAGTGTTGTATCGAGACATATCCCGAAACAGATCCAGCCGGAACTCATCTTACAAGCCGTCCATTATATAACAGACGCTTTCCCAACGAGATGCCTCTGGAACCGATATGACTAAGAGTTCGACGCCATCCGCGACAGTCGTGCCATCGTTAAAGCCTTCAAGTCCACTTCCACATCCTGCCCAACATCTTTGCTACTTTAAGCAGAGCTGGAGCTGCCTGAGGCTGGCTTTGTTAGGGTAGAAATTTTGTTCCATGAGCGTGGATTACGCATTGCGATATCATGGAACTGCTTGTTTACCTGACAGAGCTCAAATGCTGTTCGGTTGTTTTCACAACACACCATTTGGAAGATACTATCGAGGACCTCCACGGGAGCCGTATTCATCCCATATGATAGATTCATAGAGTCATAATTGGCTTCCACCAACGATATCGTCCTCTCCAGCGAGCTTGTGAGGCAACTTAAAGTGCTCAGAAGGTGCTTGAGAGTTGACTTCAGCCCGGTGCGAGGCAGCATTTGAGCCATATCCTGACTAGTTTTCGCGTCTCCTTGATGTCTACGACACATTACGACCGGCCCAAGCGGTTAGCTTCTAAGACAAGAGAGAGACTGTATTAGAAGATGCGAAGAAGTCTATAAACTTTGCAAAAGTAAACAGGGATGGATAAAGATACCAAGGAGACATGAAAAGAAGTACAATAGCCATTGAGAGAGGTTTATGCTCCGGTTTTGCAAGCGCGACTATTTTTCGGAAAGACGAGCCGGTGGGAACACCTGTCGATTTTTCGGGCCGTAAAGAAACTGGGAGGAGTCCAGCAAGGATGCCCCGGCTGGGGCGGGGAGGGGCCTGCCTTCGCGTGCTCCTCAGCAGCAGAGGGCCGAGCGGGACTGGCGCAGCCATGGTCACTTGCCCATGCTACACACGCCTTCGGGTTCTCTGGATAACAGCTGAAGGATGTCTTAGTCAATGAGGTAGTGTAGATCCACATTCTCAAAATATGACCTCCGTGCGCGTCGCGCTAGTTGACCATTGCTGTTCAGCGGCGTGGTTGAAACTAGTAAGCAGGCGCAAAAGAGTCCGCTAAAGGTATCGGGAACTTTTCGTGATATTGCTGACTAAACTGTTCGATCACACCGTGTATGCAAATTCATCACACGGGCATACCATGTTCTTGTCCTTATATACCCAGCTATCGCCCCTGCAGCACCAATTATAAGCTTGTCGTTACCGGAACACGCATTTATGAAAGCGTTCACAAATATGTCTGCTAAGTTCGCCCTTGCAGAATCGAGCCACCCGTGCGCGGTGCTCGCACAACTGTCATCGTCATTGACATGAGACCACTCGCCAGTGATGGTCGCCGCGACGATGACATTGTCATCTGGCTCCCGTGCACACGGGCTGCATCGACGTCGTTGTACCGACAATACCGGCATTATATAAACATTGACCACGTACAATTTGAGCATAACCGAGAGAGGATAAGCACGAAAGGATGGGGAGTAGGGGACAAGGAGTCTGACGATTTTCATAAACGATAATCTTCAGACAAACTCGAATCTAGCCAAAAAATTCCATAAACACAAGGGTAGTCGATAACGAACACTATTGATTTTCTATACTGTTATTCTTGCGATTTGAATCTATGTATTTGTGGAAGTTGTCTGTGTATTTAACAACGGAATAAGGTCAAAAAGTTGAAAAAGGTCAAAACGAATTTGATGAAGTAATCAAAATCAAATATAATCATCAACAGCAGAATCAGTGATCAAATACCGGATGATGCACGGAAAATCGTAAAAAGTATTACGAGGCTGTGCAAATTACGCAAAATTAATGACAAAATCTTCCTTAAATCTTCCTTTAAAAGGTAAGATTTGAGAGCCGCGGAGCGGTAAGCCGTAAAAGGAATGCCGCGGGGCCCGCCAAAATGGACGCTGATTCTAATTATCTCCTACAGGCTACAAGACCCTCTACCTAAAGGTATCGGGAATTACTCACGCCACTTTCTTAATACGGACGTCCATATAAACACGATCCCTGTATGTCGAGACTCTCATTTCGGCGTCTCAATATACAGGACTACAGTTTTTGTGCACTAGATTCCGACGTCTCGATATACGGAATTTATTTTTGTATGTCTTGAGTGTTTCCACCTCTCGGTGCTTTCTAAATCACTATAATTAGCTGAAGAAGGAATGGCAGAGGAAAAAGCAAAACCCGCCCCCTGCTGCGATATGTTGAATGCGAAGAACACGTAAGAACCATAATGCTTCTGAAAACTTGCGTCTGTTAATGAGAAGAAATGCCTCTTTGTCTTGGCCTGCTGTGGGGGTTCGGCCGTGCAAAGCCTGGTCCGCATTAACTTCCTGGTCTCTCGCGTTCCGGTCGGACACAACACTAGGCGCGTCGCATACCGCCCGGATTTAGCGGGCTTCTTTTCAAACTTGGTGAAGTTGTACAATTTGTTTCGGAAGTTGCCGGCTTGATTGCGCTGCGTTGCTCTGCAGCTATTTCCTATGCTCGATGCCATTCTATTGAATACTGCCTCGAAAATCGCGGCCCCCCACTCGACCCGCTGAGTCCGCTCCCACACGCACTTCCAGGGCAGGTATTGGAATTGTGACACTTTGGCTTGACTTCGAATGGTGGCCGAGTCATGACCTGCCCTACGCGATAAGCGTCGCTGCCGCGCAATGTCTGTTGTTTGCCATCCGTCAAATTCGCTGAATATCCATCCGCGCGCTCGGGTCCGCACCGGATTTTTACGCAGCGTGTGATGTTGAGGATATGCTTCGGGGTATATATACGCCCTCGTCCGGTCGACGGAATCCTACATCCTTACACTCCAGCAGCATACAGTCTACAATGACCACAGTAAACTCTCTTCCACACGGACACGTCGTCGCCGCCGCTCCCCCAACGTGGAGTATGCTCCTTATCACTGTTTTCGCCCTCGCCTTCGTCGAGACTAGACTAACGCGAAAAACGTTTCGAACGCAGGTCATGTGAAGCCCTTGTGCGCTCTGCTCGTGAAGATCGTGCGTCTCCGCCGCGTTTACGCGACGATGTTCACGTCCACCACCCTCCTCGATAAAGTCAATAGCGAGGTCGCGAGACAATTCTTGCCCGAAGGGGAGGAACATCTCAAGTCGCTCATTAGGTATTTTCTCCCAGTCAGGGCCCCGAATGGCGTTTGCTGACTGGGATTCAAATTGCAAGGGTCGTCGCGCTGCCTACGTCTCCCCTTATTACTGACACAGCCCTTTTCAATGCGGAGTTTTCCGAAGGGTACAAAACGCTTTATGCCAGAAAGCCGATTGCAGCTGCACCGAACAGCGAACGCGTATACGATGCCGTAGAAGCACCTCAGCTCGCCGTACTGGACGTGAGCCATAGATACGTTCGGTACTTCACGAGGACGGCGCTAACTCGTTTTGTTCCGTAGTACTTCATGTACGATACCATCGCGGACATACGTTCCGTAAGTGGGACGTCTGTCCCAATTTACGCTTGGCAATCCGGCGGAGTCGGCGGTGGCCTCTTCCTCTTCGGTCCTGAGCGCTATGGCGGCAATGGAGATATGGCGGTGAAGATTGCGGCGATCACTGCTGAGGACGAAGAGATCCGCAAAACAGAAAAAGAGAAGGCCTGGCTATTCCTTTTACTTCCGCGTACTAAAAATGCTCATCCTTTGTTTGTCGGGCCTAGATTTACCGCAGAATCAGGGACGAACTCGTCGAACTCCCCGGGATCCCACCGATGTATGACTATGAGTTCTCACCGCAAATTGTACGTCTATAAGTTTTTCTTTCAGAAAGTCCGAGACTGTTCATTTTAATGATACGGTAAACCTAACTAGATGTCACTCCCCCTGGATCTAGCCGAGTTTTCCCAATGCTTTTACAGGTAAGCGCATCCAGCATTCCTCCTGCTAAAACGTGGTATTTACAGTATGTCTCTCCTCTGGCGCCTCGCAGGATGTTCTCCGAAAGCGACGGCATCATCGCCGCGAGCAACCGACTCTACGAAGGTCCCGTGTTTGACGCGTGGCAAGAGTGGTATGGATCACGCCCGGTAATAGGTGTTGGACCAATATCTCCCCTCGTAGATGTGACGTCGCTCGAAAGGGAGAAGGCCCAGTCTCCACTTGCGGGCGAAGTGAACGAGTTTCTAGATAAGGCTCTGGAGAAGTTCGGGAAACACTCAGTCGTTCTTGTGCGTGCCAACTGTTTCCCCTGATTAAATATTTTTCCCATTGCGTTCCACTCGAACAGGTGTCGTTTGGTACTCACTGGTGGTCCAGCGAGCCCGAGAAAATCTGGGCGGTCCTTGACGTCCTCATAGAGTTACAGATCCCATTCGTGAGCCGCTCTGCCCCGCTTGTTGTGTCGTGTAGGCTGTCTCAAGACTGCACGTCTCGTAGCTCTTCAGTCATGCATCTCCTTTTGCTACCGTCCCGGAAGAGGTCAAGCAAAAAGTGACAGCCTCAGGACTGGGTCTTATGTCCTCCTGGCTTCCCCAGCAGTTAATTCTGCACCACGAGGCACGTCGTATCTCCTTTTTTTCAAGTTTCCTTTTTTCCCGAAAAAGTTAATTGACATTATAACCTAACCTCACAGGCCTGTGGATGGTTCGTGACGCACTGTGGCCACAACTCTGTCATGGAAGCCCTGACGGAGGGCATACCCCTGTAAATACGCCTCCGCCTATCTCTCCTCCGATAATGCGGAAGCACCCTACTAACCTACGGTGCCTCTGCTCTCTCTCCTCACCCTCAGGATCTGCTGGCCGTTCGAGATTGACCAGCCCATCAACGCCGCGAACATATCCTTGACGCACAACGCAGGGTACGAACTGCTTGAAGTACGCACCGGACACGGACTGCGGCCTCTACACCGTCTCGGGGGGCGCGCGCCCGAGGGCACGATCGCGGCCGTGCGCCGCGAGGCGGCAGAGGTGTTCACGAAGGCACGCGGCGAGGACGGTGCGGAGAAGCGTGCCAACGCGCAGAAATTTGCGAAGGCATTTGCGCAATATTGGGAGGAGGGGGGAGAGGGGTGGAAGGAGCTGAAGAAGGTCGTTGATGTGCTGTTTTGAGCTCGATTGAACCACCCATCGCTTTATTCTTGTGGGCGGTGCCTCTTGGAAATTATTGGGTATTGGGTGTAGATTCTGAGGTTCGGAGATTGGTTGACATGGAACGGCTGATTGAAGGATCACTTTCTTACTATTTATTCTACGAACTGTAACTGTAACATTACTTACCCTCCAGTCAGTGGTGTATTTTTACGGAGGAAAAATACAGGATAGTACTGAGACACTTGGCCAGAACGTGCCATATTCGCTTGAATTTGCCCATTATTTTTGCATTTTGCAGCTAGAAATATGCATTTGATTTAGAATAAAATATCTCAGGCCTTCTATGCAAGAATTTGGCAAGCAAAACTTGGAACTACTCATAAAAACTTCAAAATGAAAATTTGTCAATGAAGGTTCGCAGAAAACAGTACATATAATGCTGCATACAAGTGGCAAATTTTCACTGTATCTAATTTGAGTGACCGTGAGCTTCGTCCGAAAGAAATAATCATCACAACCGGGGAAGAAATGGTGGAGAAAGAAGCAAAACAAAGTCAATGCAACCTTATGGTCAACAATGCAGATCAATTTTCCATTTATGGACAATTGGTCCTTTAGTCTTCACGAGGCCTCTCCTTCTTGTTTTGGCCTTTTCCCATAGCCGAAAATAATTAATTATATAATAACGGGCTTTGGCATGTTGTGAGAAAGACTTGTGGAAGGCCCAATTTTGCCAGATTTCTCCTTTCTATTGTAACTCACTCAATTTTACTCTCTCAAATTCCTCTCAAATTTTGTATATAGATAGCCACTGGATGACTTCCTGTAAGCTTTTAATCAAAAAAGTTGAATAAACTTGGACCCTTTTTGGCACTCCCAGCTGTGCCTTGTGAGTTTTCTAATTGTTGATTATTTCCATGGCCTTCACAAGTAGAATAAATGTTGCCATCTTGAGTGAATGAGCCGAGAGCCGGCAAAGCCAAACACGGTAAGTGTTAATGAGGTTTGTGTTTGCCGTCCAGGGTCTCCTTCCTAAAGTGGCTTGTTGCAGTGTTTGGATTAAACTTAAATCTAGACAGGGGGGGGTACCCCCCCTTCCAGATTAGAGTTTACTCAACCTCATTTTACCTACAGAGGCGGTGCTCAGAGACCCCGGCACTTTTTCGCCTATGTATTCCTGCCTTTTTGGGTGCAAAAATAATCTAATGAGCTGATTAAAAGCTTACGGGAAGTCATCCACTTCAGTGTTGGGATATATCGGCAGTATACCATCGATACAAAGGTATATCAGTGTTACTTACATTTTTACCACGGGGAGTATTAAATATAAATAAACAAATATAACGTAACAATCATGCAATATCATGCCATAGTGGAGCAGAGCTAACCTTGATCACGTTACTCACGCCTGCTTAACTATAAGAAGTATAACTTTACTACTATGATTATATAAAGTATTACCACAGTATGTGTATATAAGGAGGCTGGTTTCTCCTAAGAAATATCATCGGTTTATACTGATATCTTTCTGCCCCTACTTCTACCACTGCAACTGAGCACCTCACTCAGTATGTTTATAAATTTAAGAGGTTATGAGCCTTGACTCCCTCTAACGTCATAACGAAATTATGTCCTCAGACAACGCATCGAATACTGGTTCAGACAAAGGCAAACAGCCTCTAACTGAACTACAAAAACAAGTACGTGAAAGAGAAGAGCAAGTAGCTCTAAACGAAATATGTAAAAGAGCAACTGAACTAAAAATTGCTTACACACAGGCACATATGAAAGAAGACATCGAAGCAAGAATAACAGCCGAACTAAACCTATGTGAGTTACTTATAGCAATACGAAAATGCCGAACTTACGAAATTATAAGTAAAGGTAACCTCGAAAGAATAAACGCTAGAGTAAGTCAATTTGAAAAAGGATCTGAAATAACACAAATGCTAATGAAAGCAGCAGCTCAACGAGATTTAGCTGACGATTTACGAAATCTAGGATTAAACGATGAAGGAAATTATTCCGAACTCGATAACCACCTACGTACGTATAAAGCATTACAAACTGATAAAGAAAAACAAAATTTTATTAATAATAACCCTTATGTTAAAAGGGAATCACAACCACCATCACATGAGTCACCTCCACCAGATGGAGGAAACAATGCTAACGAAACTGAAGATGAGTCAGACATGGCATCTAAATTGGCGGAGATCCAGAAATTCTTCGACGGAATCGAGAAATTGGACAGACGATCCAATTATAAGCTTTGGAATTTCCGAATCCGAAGCGCAGTCGAGGGTGTGGGTTACGGTGACCTGCTCATTAACCCCCCAACAACTGAGTTGGCTCAAACGAGAACTGCCATTTATAATGGCATTTTGCACACTATGCCCGATAAAATATTGGCTTATTATCTTAATTTTGATAAGAACATACCGGCTCTTTTGGGAGCCCTGGATGGACGATACAACATCCAGACAACAGTTACAACAGGCCTCAGCGAGGCTGAGCTCTTTAGTATCAGAGGTCACGTCAGCAATTTCGATGGAACACTTGATAAACTCTCAAATAAATACGAGGAATTAATTTCCCAGGGAGTCAATGTATCCGAATCAACATTCATTTCGGCAATTGCAAAGGCGACGCCTGACCAATACCAATACGTATTAAACCAGAGTGAGCTACATATAGCCACTTTTAACCAATTAACGACAGATCCGTTACTACATCGGACATTAACGCCGCAATACCTATTAACGGCGCTACGAAACGCATTCAAAGGGTGGAGATGAAACCACCAACGTACAGGAGCGGCAGCTAATCATCTGCCCAAGGACGAGCAGACCCATCCCTATTTCAGGGGAGGTCGCGGACGCAGCAGAGGCCGCGGTCGAGGATTTTCAAGAGGCCGAGGAGGCTTCAGAGGACGAGGACAAGGATATTCACAAGGCTGAGGAGGCTACGATAACACAGGCTTCAAATGCTACAACTGTGGCAAATTCGGCCATTATTCAAAAGATTGCTGGTACGACAAAACTGACGCCAGCAAAAAGGCCTTGATGAAGAAAGTGGAGGCTGTGAAAGCAGAAGAAAAGGGGAAAGGAAAAGCAACGGAAATGGGTGCATCGACATCTGCACCAACTGGGACAACAGTGGCCCAGGCTAAACATACCGCAGCGACCGTTACGATTGATGCCATAATGGCAAACAATATCGAACTCGATGCACGAATCGGTCACAGGGAAGTTATCGCTAGCAGCTCAAAAACTGCATGGATCGAAGAAATCCCCGATACTCCAATGCGGGTCGATACCCCAATTTTTAAATTTAACGATTTTTTAGACAATTTCGATGCTTATAACTCAGCGATCGAAGACACTGATGGTGATAATCTTGACGTAAGCATAAACGCTATTACAACAGAAAACTACACTAATATCGCATCTTCAATGGATATTATTGATACCGGTGCAACAATTCATTTAACACCGTATCTAAAACGATTAACGAACATATGACGAACTCAACCAATATCAATAACCGCCGCAAACAAAACAACGTTCACATCAAATATAGTAGGGGATCTTACCATTTTTATCCCCAATAACAATACTGTAAGTGATATAACGTTATCACCAGT
>JAKOPK010000333.1:0-30502 GCA_024195185.1 Coniferiporia weirii
CAACTCTATTCACCAGCCACTTGGTAATCACTCTGCCTGTGATTACTAATCTCCTTTTATAGGCAGGATCCTCACAGAAAGGTTCTTGTGATCGCACCAAATAATGGTGGTATGGGGATTTCCGAGTGGGTAGTGGCGCCATGCTTCGAGACCACGTATGATGCCTAGGAGTTCACAATCGTAAACTTCATAACGCTGTTGGGCAGGTCCGAGTGTTTGGGAGATAAATCCACATGGTTGAAGATCGCCGTTGGAGTTTGTTTGGTAGAGGACTGCGCCGGTAGCAACTTTTGAAGTGTCGGTTTCTAAGATAAACGGCTTGGACAGGTCTAGGATGAGTAGTGCCAGTTTGTCTAGAAATTGGGTTTTGAGTTTGTGGAAGGCGTTGTCTCGTTTGAGTGTCCATGTCCAGGGTTCGTTAGTACGTGTTAGTTCGTTGAGTGGGTATACGGTTTGTGAAAAATTGGGGATGAATTGTCTATAATAGTTGCAGAATCCCATAAAGCTGCGGAGTTGTTTGACGGTTTTGGGTGTGGGCCATTCCGAGATGCCGGTTAATTTGATAGGGTCCATGTTGATGTTGTTCGGAGTGATAATCATACCCAGGAATTCGGCTTCTTGGACTGCAAATAAGCATTTCTCGGGTTTACAGTAGAGGTCGTTCTTGTCGCAAATGCTGAGGACTCATTCGGTTTTTCTGTGGAGTTCTTCGAGGGTGCTGGCAAAGATGAAGATGTCGTCCATATAAATTAGGACTTTGTCTTCAAGAATGACAATGTGGAAGGTGTCATCCATAAAGGCTTGAAATGTAGCGGGTGAGTTGCAGAGTCCGAAAAACATGACAGTTGGTTCAAATAGTCCTTGTGGGGTTTTAAAGGCTGCTTTCCATTGGTCGCCATTTTTGATACGAATATTGTTGTATCCAGATCTGAGGTTGAGTTTGGTGAAGTATTTTGCACCTTTGAGTTTGTCCATGAGTTCGCTGATTAGTGGTAATGGGTAGGCGTTTTTGATGGTTCCTTCATTTAGTGCTCAGTAGTCCTGGCAGGTGCATAGTTCATTGTCTTTCTTTCCGACGAAGAAGAATGGTGATGCCATTGGTGATTTAGACAGTTGAATGTATCCTTTTCTGAGATTTTCTTCGAGGAATTGATCAAGGGTGAGTTGTTCTTTTGGGGACAGTGGGTAGAGTTTACAGTCCCTTGGAATGAAGTCCGGTTTTAGGTCAATGGTGTGGTCGTATGGTCGGGAAATGGGAAAGCGTTCTGCGGCTTTCTTTTGAAAAATGTGGAGGTACTTGTGGTATTGCGGGGGGATAGTGGTTTCTAGTGGTTGGGTGGGTTTGATATGTTCTCTGGCTAGTGTGGTGGCTGTGGTAACTTTATTAATTGATATCGTGCCGGCGGTCCAGTCAATGGCGGGGTTGTGGCGCTTAAGCCAAGGAAGTCCTAGTATTACGTCTTCTTTGCCGAGGGAAGTTACGAGGAAGGTGGTAGTGATGGATCGTCCACCGATCTTGATTAACCTCCAAGAGTATCAGGTAATGGTTCCATGTTGGTCGGGTGTTCCGTCCACATTTTTGACGTGGATGGGGCGGCTAAGAGGTTTGGTAGGGATTCAGTGTTTGATGACGAATTTGGCGTCGATAAATTTGCCTTCTGCCCCAGAATCGATGAGGGCCTTGGTGGAGACGTTTTGGTTATGTACGACTATTGCAATAGGAATCTTCATTGTGGGTAAGGAAGAATCGGAAAGTACAATGGGGGATACATGTATAGGAAGACTCAGCGTCTGTCTGGTCTTCCTCTTTAAAAATCCTGTTTATCCATGGAGTTAAACAATTCTTCCTTTTCCTCGTCTTTTAGCGAGTTGATGAGTTGGCGGATTTGGAGCGCTACGTCGTTGGGTGTAGGTGGGATGGGTTCCGGTGTTGGAGCAGGTGGTTCTGTGTTCGTTGTTTGTTCAGTGGTTCGGATTGTTCTGGTGTTGCTTGCTGGAAATTTGGTGCAGTCGCGGGAGTTGTGTCCTTTTTCATGGCAGGCAAGGCAATGTCCTTCTTTAAAGCATTTGTTGCATTCCTCAGGGGTGAGGCATGGCGGTCGATTGAGGGAGGTGCTGGTGGTGTTGTAGCTGTTAGTATGAGGATTGGTGCTGGAAAACTTTTGGAAGCGGTTGTTTTGCTGAGTGGGTGGGGGTGGTCCTTGAATGGCTCTAAGGCATCGGTAGATGTTGTCACTGTGGGAGGCCGCCTGATACCAGGCATTGATCGTGGTGGGCATGGTGTCACGGTTGTAGATGGATTTAAGGAGGGCGGGTGTTAGTCCTGCTTGGTAAAGGGCTATGAGGGCTTCAGGACTGGTAATACCCGAGCGTGTGGCTAGGGATTGGAACTGGTTGTTGAAGTCGTCGGCTGTGCCTGTTTGCTTGAGTTTGATTAAGGCTTGCTGGGCCTTGTTGGTATCGTCTGTGGTAATGAAGGTAGTTTTGAAGTCTTTGACGAAGTCATTCCAGGTGCCGTATCCGACGATGGTGGTGAGTTTGTTGCCTTTGGAGTCAACATTGTATGCAGAGGCTATGGATTCACGGTTAATGGCCCAGTCTCCAGCTGTTCGTGTTTGCATGAAGGATAGTACAAAGTTTATTTTGAGTTCGTCAGTGTCATAGATGTGTTTGTTTACTCGGAGGTACGTCTCGCAACTGGAGAGGAATCGACGGGCATATTCTCAGGTGCCGTCAAATTCATTGGGTTTGGCAAGGTTGATTTCTTTAGTGATGGTAGCCATTGGGGGTGGTGGTGGTGTTTTGGTATATGGAAAGATGTTGCAGTAATTTGGGACGTTCTGTTGGAAAGTTTCACGGGCTTCAGTTTGACTATCAAGTTTGTGCCAACCCCACATCTGGCATTGTTCGTCATATAGCCACGAGGAGTATTGAAATTTGGCTGCGTCTGTGGGGTGTTTGTTGTAGAATACTTTAGCTGAGTCGCTCCAGATAGTAGCGACGGGTCGTGCTGTGGGTTGGGGAATCTGTGATTGCGACAGTTTGACAATAGTTTGGGGTTTGGACGGTGGTACATCAACAAAAGGGAAAGCTTATGCTAGTGTTAAGATCAAAGGATCGGTGAGCCGTCCGGGTTGCGGATACGTCGTAAGCAAAGTCGGTGATGGGATACGATGAGGTGGGCAATGAAGATAGTAGCGACGATGTACTTAGAGAGTCGCATATGAATGGCGTGCCGGTATTGAGTCGGGTTACGACGGAGAGCACGCTGGGCCCGAGGGTGAGCAAATGAGCTTGTAAGAACAAAGAGCATAAGCTTAAGGCTACATGCTCGACGAGGTACAGCTTATATAGACCTATGGAATATGGGGGAAGGGAATGGAATGTGATATGGGTGATGAGTTAGTAGAACATGGTGGAAGCGCGCGGAAGGGAATGACTGAGCATGGTACATGATCAGTAAGCACAACGAGGTCATGGAACATACTAGAGGCATGTGGGGATAGGAGTCGGTGGAGAGTGCAAGGAAAAATGTAACACTGACCTTCTTCAGTACCAGAAACGCATCTACATACCAGACTCCATAGAAATCAAACGAGAAATTCTTCAAATGTTCCATGACCTCCCATCTTTCAGCCACCTGGGGCTTTTCAAAATGGCTCAACTCATCTGCCAACACTATTGGTGGCCCAGCCTTACTGTTTTTGTCAAAAACTATGTTGGAGGCTGTGCACTGTGTCAACAAATGAAAATCAACACACACCCCACAAAACCTCCTCTTCTTCCAATACCTGCAGATCCCACCATGCTCCCCTTTCAATCCATCTCCATGGACTTTATCATGGACTTACCCCTGTCCCACAGATATGACTTGATCATGGTCATTGTTGATCACAACTCCTCCAAAGGAATCATCCTCATTCCATGCACAAAAACAATAGATGCCCTAGGAACCGCTAAACTTTATCACAATAACATCTACCATTGCTTCGGCCTTCCCTGTCACATCATCTCTGACTGAGGACCCCAATTTGCATCCCAAGTCTTTCAAATGCTATGCACACACCTCGGCATCAAGTCAAAGCTCTCCACAGCTTATCACCCTCAAACTGATGGACAAACCGAATGCACAAACCAGGAAGTCGAAGCTTACCTCTGCATTTACTGCAGAACCTCCCCACACTCATGGGCTGACTCACTCACTGACCTCAAATTCTCACACAACATCCAAGCACATTCAGTTACTAAGACATCACCTTTCAACATCATCCTTGGCTACAACCCCATTCCAATCCCTCCAGTAATAGAGGACACTGACCTCCCATCTCTCTCACAGCACCTCAAACTCCTGTCCTCCATTCAGAAAGAAGCTCTCATGGCACATGACCTCACCCATGCCCATATGGTGTGACATGGTTCCTGTGGGTTCAAACCATTCAAACTTGGCAACAAAGTTTGGCTAGAAGCCACAAATCTACACTTCCCAAACCGATCTCACAAATTATCCCCTAAACGGGAAGGACCATTTCCCATCACCCAAGTCCTATCCCCCCTCAACTACTGACTCCACCTCCCCACTGCCTGGAAAATCCACCCTGTATTCCACACCCCTCTTCTATCTGCTTACACCAAGACTGACACACACAGACCCCCATTCACTCAACCACCTCCTGATCTAATAGAAGGATGCCAAGAATTTGAAATAGAAGCAATTATCTCTCACAAAGGAAATGGGAACCAGCACCGATTCCTAGTCAAATGGACCAGATACCCCTCTTCCAAAAACCAATGGCTACCAGAAATGGAATTATCACATGCAAAAAACCTCCTAAAGATGTATAAAAACTTCAAAAATCTCTAAAGAACAAACCAACCCACTCATCTTATGCCCACTCCCCCCACCAAATGCCCCTCTTACCAGAACATCCAAACCCAGACCTTGCCGCTCAAACCACCCTCTACATCAACACCCACCAACACCTCTGGTATCTCACTATTGTCATACCTGGAGGACTTTTTGTTCTCATATCTGTGGTCTACTGCTTCTTCCCTCAACAATGCACCACCATCCCTCTCTCTACCCACCATCTCAACTTTGGCTATGAGAACCCCTGCACCAACCGCCAACTCGCCCTCCACCACTCCGCCCAAGGCAACTACCACTCCCGACTCGCCAATGTCCAACAACCACACCCCACGCCTCTCCCCACACACCTGCCGCCGCTGCCATACCTCTACTCCACCCCCAACCCCAGCCCCAGCTTCCACCTCCCATACCACCTTGTCTCCCCACACCCTCCTCCAACATATCCTCCCCCAACCTGCCCTCCACAATGAGGTAGACCTGGCCCTCAGGCAGCACCCCCACCTCAACCTCGTCAACACAAGCTGGAACAACCTCCAGTTTGCCAAGACACTCCAGACCACTCTCTGGCACATGCAGGAAAGGGCTTCTGAACTAGATGAGCAGCTCAACCACGTCCAAACCAAGCTAACCCTCTTTTGTGACACTGCCTACCACACACTCATTCTTGAAGACATCCACCACGCTGTGATGCACCTCCACCCCCACACACACCTTGTCCCCATCATCCACAACCCACCCCCACCCACGGTTCTGACCAGACCAACATCCCCAAACCCCCCAGCCACTGACAACCTCCAGATGACCTTTGACGCCTCTCAAGTCAACCTGAGTGGTGAATCACTCACCCTTGTCATCTCCTTGGCTCAACACTGACCAGGACCAACCTTTGCACACAGATGTCGACCCCTCGCCCCACGTCACTGCAACACCTGCAACTCCATGGCACACAACACCCTTGATTGTGCCAACTATATTTGTCTGGGTTGCACCATCTCTGCTCTGGGTCATCACTACTGCAACTGCCCAATGCACCCCTCTTGCCTACCACCCATCCGACTGTCACCCGCCTCTCCCACACCCTCTCACTCCTCACATGGCAAACCCCTCCCCATCTATGCCCAAACCATCCCAGTAGCCACTCAACAACTCCCACCTACAAACTCCCACTGGGGACCTGACAGCCGATGATGGAGCATCTATGTCAACAATGACCACCAACCTGTTTGGTGACCATGACCCATGACCGCTGCCATCAGACTTTGCACCAACTTCAGAGGACCTGCATTCATCCAAGAAGTCGAGGAGATGGACATCGAAGAGGACAAGCAAGACCCGGAGGCTCAAGATCACTTGGGATAGAAAGGCGAGATGGTCCGCAATGACCCTAAACTACTACTCCTGGGCATGACCTTAAAAGGCCCACCAATGCATATTCACTTATTCTTTTCACACTCACTTATCTCTTTCACCACTTGCTTAGTCCCCTTTTAACTCACCCAGACTTGACTCAGCAGTGTGTACACCCCATACCCATTGCCCCAACTGCCTGACTCTATTGGCCTTTATTTGGCCCTATTGGGATCATATGACTCACAGATTATGTGTGAGTGAACTCTGACAACCCATTTCTTGACCCTTCTTGTCTTTTAGTTTATATGGGCTCGAGTTAGGTATGTCTTAAATTTATAAACATACTGAGTGAGGTGCTCAGTTGCAGTGGTAGAAGTAGGGGCAGAAAGATATCAGTATAAACCAATGTATTTCGTAGGAGAAACCAGCCTCCTTATATACATGTACTGTGGTAATACTTTATATAATCATAGTACTAAAGTTATACTTCATATAGTTAAGCGGACGTGAGTAATGTGATCAAGGTTAGCTCTGCTCCACTATGGTGTGCTATTGCGTGATCGTTGCATTATCTTGTTATATTCATTTATTTATATTTAATAGTATGGCATTGGGTTTGCGATAACATCAACTCACCCCCCCCCCATGTTGTTGTGTACTCCACCTCACAACCTGCACAACAATATGGAGTTCCACATTGTCTTATTTTACATCCATTTAATTCCTTCTCCCTGTCTTCATTTCACACAATCTCCTCCTTCTCCTTTCAGTTCATTCCTTTTTCTCCCACTGTGCTTGCCATCTTTTCTTTCAAGCCCATAAGGTTATCCATTCTCCCCAACCAACTCTCTGTCCCTCATTTTCTCATTTTCTCTTATTAGCAACAAATTCAGTGATTTGTCAAAGCTAACAGAGAGGCAGTGTTATGTTTTTCCTTGCCTTTCCACTGACTCCTAACCCCATATGCTTCCAGTATGTTCCATGTCCTCGTTGTGCTTACTGATCATGTACCATGCTCAGTCATCATCCCTACATGCTTCCACCATGTTCTACTACATTTCCACTGAACCCTCTTCCACCCTATTCCACTACATTCCATAGGTCTATATAAGCTGTACCTCATCAAGCATATAGCCCTAAGCTTATGCTCTTTGTTCTTACAAGCTCATTTGCTCACCCCCAATCACTTTGTGTCCATTGTTGTAACCTGACTCTCTCAAGACACACCCACTGTATGCATCTCACCAAGCACCTCCTCATCATCATCACCTTTGTTGCCCATCTCATCCAACTTAACCATCAACTCTGCCTCAGATGCATAACCTTTCCTGAGTACCCATCTGAACCCCAAGCTTAACATACACTGCCCCCTTGCTAGCTGTCCTTTTGCAATTGCTGACCCCAGACCCCTCCTGCCATGCTAGTTCCCCTTCTTACCCCACTCCACCTGCAATCTTAACTACTCTAGGCTATTATTACCGATTGAGTGACCATGTCTTGTATTTCATACTATAGTGGTATATAAATTGAGAATAAATAATAATAAAAAATGGAGTCCATGCTGTTGGACTATGGGAAACATGAGTCTGCCTAGCAATGTGCTCAGGCACAAAGACAACCAAATCATCAGGACAAGGAAGTCCGGTATTTGCGGCTTTCCTCAAACTCCGATGAGGATAACGCGAAGGAAAGGGGCAGACAAGATATCAGTTAAGGTACGTTCGGAGGGATGACTGTAAGAGCGTGTATTTCTTCGGAAAGACCCCGCCTCAGTCCGATTAATTATTCCGTATGACCGTAATTTCTTTTTTTCGCATGGTGAGCCAGCGAGCTCGTTCGACAGAAGGGAAACAGCCGCTTCATTACCGTTCATATTTAATCCCTAGCGACCCAACAAGGAGGTTGGCTTTGGGCCTGAGTCGAGTGGACGATCGAGATACGAAGTTAGAGCAAGCAAGGGGCATTTAGTCGGGACGGGAGTTACTGTCTCCCGGAGCCGTGATTACATAAAAATGTTAATCCCATTTAGAGATATGGATCTCGATCCATGATAACTGCCCCCACGGACAAGAGAACAGAGAGAAAATCTGTCGATTCCTTCTATATAGGAGCAGGCACTACATCAGCACTGAAAATAACTAGTTACACGAGACAGAGGTGAGTCCGTCCTATTTTGGAGAGACCTGTACACAGCAAAGGGATGACTTGAGTCATCGAAAACAAATAGAAAGAAGGAAAGAAAACGAACTCCAAATATACTTACAGCTCGCAAATACACGGGTACGTGGGATGGAACCAGAAAAAAAGGAAATGTCCTAAGAAAACTTTCAAAGCAAAAATGTACAAAGGGAAGGGCGAATGAGCGTAGGGAGGCAAAGGGGTGATGAAGGTGACCAGGTAAATGAACTATAATTTCACTGTTCAGACAAACAACAAAAGAAAGGGAGGGAGATTCACGAGCGATTTGGATATAGTCTCTCATGAAATGCCTGATGGCGATAACTTAGTGTTTAAAGAGGAAAGGAAAGCGTCCAGGGATGTATACAGAGGGATGGAGACTTCTGCTCGTGATGGGAGAGGAATTCGAAAGCCAAAAGAAAGAATCGCGTGTGTGTGCATTGCAGATTTCTCGCCTTGAATAAAAAAGAATGCGTTTCCGGCGAGAACGGAAAACAAAAAACAAAGAATAGGGGACTTAGAAATTGTCCGTGCGGTCATCATTATGAAGCCAGATCAAAACTCTGGGTCCGCCCACCGCGGAAAGGGTTGGTATTCGACGTGGATGCCTGGGATGGCAAGGGTGGAGGCGTCGCCGCAGGGGAGGCGAAACGCAGCGGATTTTGGTCGCCACCGCTGCGGCGCGAGTCGAATGTAAACGGGTTTGGCACCGTGTACGCATCAGAGCTGTGTGTAGACCCCGCGGCAGTCGCGGCGGTTGGCGATGTGGCGGCGGAGGCGGGACTTGGCGACACTGGCGTTAGATCAGAGAAAAGACGTGCGTTTGGCAATAGGTTGCTCCCCGCAGACGGACCTCCATGCCCCGAAGGGGACTGCGACAGTGAGTACCCACCCGCGGCGCGTACAGAAGAGGGCGCAAGTAGTGCGGGGTCTGCGTGCGGCGATGGCACTAGGATACGTGAGAGGGGGTGCTGAGGTCTCTCCGACTGCCGCTGTGAAGGTGGTAAGGCAAGTGCTGGTTGGGAGGCTGAGGGAGACGGGGTGCGCGGTGAGCCGTTCGAGCGAGATTGTGCATACGGCAGGGTGGGTGGGAGGATCGAGGAGTCATCGGTAAACGCGGCAGGAAAGATATCGCTCTATGAAGACGGCATTTAATTAGCAGATGATGACGTGATGCGGGTGAGAGGTACCTCAGGCGGACGGAAAATATCTATTCCTTCAGTCTCAACAGGGCTCGCCATTGAGTTAAAGTCCTGACCAGGAGAGCGTGAGATCAGAACAACGCTCCCGTCAGGTCTCAAAGGACCGCCCGCTGTAGCAGTCGCGCCCGACCCTCCCGGTGTGTCCCCCATTTGTACGAGTGACGAACCGCGCGCGCTATCAGTCCCGTCAAGATTAAATCCGCGCGCAGGCGCACTCGATACGACATGCACGGGCGGTAGGCGGGGACCTCCGCGCGCAACGCCGGGTTTCGCCCGTATGGTATTCAGCGCGGGCGAGTCCTGGATCGGACGCAGCGCACCGTCCGCCCCCAGCAGATTGAGTGCAGACTCGCATGCTGCCGATAATCGGGACGCGAGCGAGGCGGATGACACGTGTCCTTTGGTCAGCGCACCGGGTGTCTCTCCCGAACCTGAGCCTGACGCAGACCTGCCATGCTTGCCAGCGTCGGGTCCAAAGTTTGGGTCGTCATCATCGGCGTCAGCGTCGATGCTCCAGTCCGCGCCACGCGTACGGTGGTGCACGGTGCGGCGGTCCGCAATGAGTCCGCCGAGGCGGCGCGGCGCTTGCAAGTGTGCAGGTTTCCAAGCGACAGATGCCTTGCGCTTTAGCGTGCCACTAGAGCTACTACCGCCACCGAAGAATCCGAGAGAAGAAGAGGATACAGAGTGCTGGTGCCGGTGATGAGGTATTGCAGTCTCGACGAGTTGAGTGTACCGCTGCTTCAATCTCCGACGATAGAAATAAAAAGCGACAGCAGCAATGAGGGTGATGACCACACCGATGGTTATAGGAACAGCAATCTGGACTGCGGACCAGCCATGTTTGTTGATTCCAGCAGCTGCAAAGCGAAGTTTCAGCACCAATATGGAAAAAAGAAGGCATGCGGCACACCATTCTCCACGGCAGCCAGATCGAAGCTTCCGGTGGTAGTGACATCCACATATGCCCACTTCGGTATCTTGTAGCTGCTTGCCACGGCCTCGTAAGGGTAGTCATTGGTTATGTTCGCACAGGTATCAGTCCAGGCTTCAAAACTCGTAAGGTCCCCGCCCTGACACACAGAGCAGGCACTCATGAGATTGTATAGTACGGTGTTGCTGATGCATAAAACCTTTCAGTCAGCATTACACCATGGAGTAAAAAATAAAGTTTAGTGCACCAAGTGCATGTCGTGTTGCCCAATGGGTTGTCGTACGTCGTACTGGACATGTTCAAAGGGTATATCATGAAGTCGGCACTGGACGTGCATTGCAGCATCAGGAAGTATGCCACTGTGCATGGCGACTCGCCATTCTCGTTGTCCATCTACGGAAGCGCCTTTCGTTAGCTACCCGACGCTCATCAGCTGCTAACAAGACCGACTTACCCATGTCGATGACGAGTTGCAAGCGATTATCTGCACGGGCATATGCATCAGCGATCGGGTGGGGAGTACTGGCGCGTGTGAGGAAATACCTGATCTGCCCGGCTACGCATTACGAACGCTGCAGCAAAAACGGCTTGAAGGAGGAAGTCCAACCCGCGTTTACGCCGGGTTGGCGACATGGAGGCGTGCAACGGGTGCGACACGAAGATATGCTTGAAGGAGGCGTTATAGACGGTCGCTGTGTAGTCGTCCTAGCTGGGAGAGGGCGGCCGTAAACGACGGAGGCAAATTTGGACCGCCGGATATCAGTTGATTGAGCGGCAGCACTAGGTTCCGGCCTCGCTTCGGTGCGCACCGCTGCGCTCCGTCGGAGGCGAAGAAGACGCAGACGAGGACGAGGAAGACGACAAAGGCGACGACGGGGGTCGACGACGAACAACGGTGCTATGCTACATACTCAGTATGCTCCGTCGGGCTTCGTCCCTAAAACGGCGGGGGCGGCTAAGCGGCGCATCCCCAAATGGATCACGTGCTCGATAGCCGTGTCGATCACCGGGCCAGTTACCATCACATACACGCATCTCGGGCTGATACCGCACTCAGAGGATCAACACAAAGAACAATATATCAATCATTGCATGCTTCGTGATTAGGGAATATATTGATACAATAACGCCCTCTTTCCAGGAGTGCGCACGGACATGATACTACCTGATGCTGTTATCCGCCGCCCTCTCCAAGGGTCAGCCGCTGCCTTTTGGGCTCCCGTCCGCGCAGGCTCTGTGGGTTCTGTCGGGCAGCCAGCGGGTTGGCGGGGACGCCTGTGGTATTCGGGCGCCGCTTTGCTCCGCGGCTGCGCGGTGCACTCGAACCTCTTTCTCGCATCCCTACTTGTCCATCTATCTCCGGTGCAAGCAAGCTGTCTAAGAAGTCGGAAGACGGGTGTGGCGCGGGAGGGCGGTTCTCGGTATCCGAGGGTCCAGAAGTCGTGGCGGTGAGAGTCGTACTGCCTAGTCTCTGTAGAGGCGGTTTCTTCTTCATTGGCTTCGCTGAGGACCGCTTTAAAGCCTGGCTGGGGTCCATGATTGCCCGATGTCCATCAGGTCCGAGATGCGATAATGACGCCTCGGATACGCCCGAGCCTAAGAATAAGTATGAACGCCGATGTGAGCGGGACGCATGAAGCTTTGAAAATATTGCCAAGCATACGCTGTGATGAAGAAAATATGTTGTCCAACGTAAGCGGCAGCGGTTCGTCTTCCCCGTCGGTGAGAACATGTTCGCTCTCGACTTCTAAAGAAGAGTCAGAGGCGTGGTCACCATATTGGTTTCCCAGGCCCCTGGAAACCCCAATCTCTTCTTGTAGCCTCTTCATTTTTTTCTCGCGATCCTTATACTTATTTCACGAAAGCAATGTTAGATGCTCCTCCAATGGAACTGAAAAGTGAACATCACCGGACCTTCTTCCAAAGCTTCACAGCCTTTGACTTCGTTTGCTGCAGCTCACTCCTTTCGTTTTCGAAATTAATGCGCTCCGATTCTCTCTCTTCACGCATTGACTTCAGCTTTTTCTGGAGCCCAGTGATCTTGCCAGTCAGTTCCGCCTCACGCGCAGTTTTAGCATCTTCCTGCTCAGCAAGCTGCCCGTCCCGGCGTTCGAGCTCCTTCTCGAAAGCGTTCGATTGGGACTCGAGCTCGGCGAGGAGGGACTTGTTTTTGCGCCGAAGGACCTTGTGTTCTTCCGCAAACCCGACAACGTTGCGATAGCACTGCATAAATAAAGATGTATTTTTTTCTGTGATAGCAAATTCGCCGACTACGTACCGTCTGGAGGGCCATAATCGCGCCCCCAAGTCCCATAAGCATACTCTAGGAAAAAGATATAAAAAGAAAGACCTCGGCCACAAGCCAACGAAACCCAAAGGGACGGGAAAAACAAACAGGACGCACGGGGGCACACACGCACCTTGACAAGTCCACCGCTGTCGCCCCATACGTTTTCCCCGATCTCGCAGACGACTCTTCCAGCGCACGCAAATGCCAGACTGACATCATTCGCGCTGCCCGATTGCGGAAGCTGCCACAGCAGCGGGTCGGACGCTGCAAGAACGTCGAGCATGCGCGACGCACGTTCTCCGCGTGAGATGAACGAAGCCGCGCTTGCACCCGTAGCCGCAGACAATGCACCGTCCGCCGCAGCACTTGCGTGTGTATCGGTCACGCCTAATGCGGATATGTTATGCTTGCCGAAACTCACGAAAACCTGCTGGAGGCTCGAGCTCGGTGCGATGCAAAACACGCAGGTCAGAAGTCGTCCCCCTGCCTTAGCAGCGAGCTTGAGTGCGCATGAACGACAGATAACGTGTCCTAGTGTCATCATCAAATTTGATGCTAAGTAAATTAGTAGCAATGTTCGGCGCACCGCAGCCATTTGGTCGGACGAGCTCCAGTTCTTCTGTGAACACAGATATGCAGATAGGACATTGAGGTAGACTGACGTCCCGATCCATTCGCCTACGGTGGTCCTGTTTTGTGCTCGCAGTTATGTGCCAGTACCGGGAAGTTTGCTCGCTCAAGCTGACGTTGGGTGCCGGCAGCGGGCAAGTCGCTGGCCACGGGCGCCCGCCGTGTCGCGACTTCACGACATGGACGCGCTTGTCACACCATCACGTGAGCGGACATTGCCGAATAATCGGTTATGTAAAAAATGCATTGCATGGGCTTTAACCTTTGGTGTCCGAGGATGTCGACTTTCAACGAAGGTTCTGCATCGCACGGACTGGATTATGCTATGTAGCCTTCTGGGGTGTAATCATATGCACTGGTTTCTGTCGTACTGTCCTGATCAAGCCAACTGTGATACTATCCTTCCAGATAAGCCGACTTGGTTCGGAGTGACAAGAGGAAAACGTTCAACATGAGGTGGCGATGTTCGACGCTGTGCCGCAACGCTGGCAGCCTCAAGTATGTATGCGTAATTATAATCACCAACGCTGACGCCAGTCAATTGGAAGAGCCTTGTAAACGGTTGACACACATTGGTGGCTGAGGTGCTCGAGGCAATTGGGTCAGCTCTGACTGCGTGGCAGTGGCTTTACTGGCGGTACACAGCAAAAGGATCAAAACTTGGGGAAAGTATCGGGAAAGTATCGGGCACGACACCAGAACTTCTATCATTTCCTGAAAGTGCTGTTAGTCTTGTTCTTCAGCGCGGGCGAGCTCATACAAAGGAATGGCCCCTGAAACAGTACTTCCGCCACCATCACGCCATAACTCTTCAGGCTATACACAAAGCTGCCAATCACAAAGTTCTCCGCTACTTCTTTCGGTAGAGTCAAGCATTTCTGGACTTCTTGGCCGCGTATAGATGAAGCGGAGCGGCTACGCTGTGACTTTGATTTCGCGATGGCTCGCTGGCAAGCACGCGGACGCCTCCGGTCTTTTCGTAAGTTAAGCGTGTCTCTGACTCACCCGGTCTGCGACTGCGATGCCCGGACTCCGCCGCACACGCTCTATATAAGTGGGTTGCATTCTGGACAACAGCAACGCTCCAAACTCCCTACCCACTCGCAACAGCAGCTCAAAAGTAACGAACATGGTCCTACGCTCTCAAGACCCCAAAGACGTGCGTTGCGCACACGAGGAGCGGCAAAAGGTCTTGCACAAGGTGCGCATGCGTTCCACCTTCGGCCCCGATATGTGGGCTTACTAACGCTTGTGATCGTGCCCGCTGCAGAAAGACTTTAGAAAGGCGAAACGGCCAACCTGGCGTGAGCCAAGTGAACGGCCGTGGAGAGTGACCGATGGCTTGAGTGCGCGTGTGGTGCTCGCCGCTGCGGATGTGTCCGTGCTCAACGGCAATTTACGCAAACTGGAGCGTCGTAGGTATGGGAGATACGTTGTGGGTGGATCCGGGTCTGCGGGAGTGGACGGTTCGCCGGCGGAGCGAAGGATGGAGGTAGATCTGGCGAGTCTCGTAGCTGTCAGGTCCACTCAGACGAGGAAGCGTACGCGGAGTAAGTTTATTCTCTTTTCTTAATTGAAGTCCTGTCGGACTGATTGGTGATTCTTTGATACACAGGAACTTCTGAGACGGAATCATTTGCTGGAAGATGGATTTGCGATGCTGACTCTCGGATGTCTAACGCGGAGGCACTTGATCTTGCTCTTGCACTGTCGCTGTCACTGGAAGAGTCGAATACCAAGGAAAATGTTGCGCTCTCAGTGGAGGACGCGGATGCCGATGCATTTTCTGCATTTTCGGACTTCGATGACGATTTGATCTCAGTGGGTCCTCTGGAAGAAGAGGACGATAACGAAGAAGCGGAGTGGGTCGACCTCTACGAGGATATCTCTCCTCCTGAGGCAGTTCCTATTCAACTGAGTTGCGAGCGCCCAACATATGCCCAGATGACGAAGGTGGAGGTGACCTGAGCGACTTGCTTCCGTTCTCAGACGAATTACTATCGTATAATTGATACAGGATCATTCAGCTAAGACTACCGGCTCGAATGCTTAGAGGCCTTAATCCCTTTTCTATACTCATCATATTGTCCTGGTCCTTATAGTCGGTCCAGTTAATATGTACGCACTTATGAATTGAAATGATGTCACTGTGGAATTCTCGTGCAAGACGCAACGATGGTCTAATCTCGGCGATGTCCATATGTTCACGGCCGGCATTTGTGTGTGTACCGTGACAAACGCCCTTCTAATATACATAATAGGACATGCTTTTTTATTATCCCGATTTTTTTGGTTCAAGTTGTGGGTTTGGGACTCTGAACTTTCGAGTTGTAGTATCAAAGAGAATGATGAGTTCATCGACTTCTACAGACCTATTAGCATATAATCGGCTGTAGCTTCCTATTACTACACAGAAACAGAAGTTAGGACTCATGGACATTGAATCCGTTTGAGTAAGAGATCCTATGGTTCCTATCACGGCCCGATTGATGACTCTGTCCCGCCTGCCCCTGCCTGGACGTCACCACATGGCTACAGCCTCTGAAGCTGTGTTTTCGCTGCATCCATGAAATGCGTCCCCAGGCTAACCGAAAACCCTCCAATCGCAAAGCCTCCCTTGGCAGAGCTAATCCGCTTATAGGTTCTGCTTCCTTTGTGCGGCTACGCTCGCGGTTTTAATTATGACTCCGGTTTGCATGATGACTCGCTGGCGCGGGCGCTGCCGATTCTCCTCGACTTAAGCGTTTCCGTGACTCATGAAATATGTGGCTGCGTAGCCTTTGACTCCATGTAGGCGCTCTATATAAGTGGGACGTATTTCGGAAAGTGGTTACAACTAAAACCTCCTGGATTATTCTCGACCGACAGCAAAATAAGAAGTACCAACTATGGTTCTGCGCTCACAGGATCCCAAAGATGTACGCGGGGCGCACAAGGAACGGCAGAAGGTCCTACATAAGGTGTGCACTTCTCTCGCATTTATGTATGTATCGTGTGATTCTCCCAGGTTGTTAACGCCTCCGTCCGCGTCCGTTGCAGAAGGACTTCAGAAAGTCAAAGGAACAGAGGCGTGGGCCGACTCTGCGGCCGTGGAGGGCGCCCGGGCCTGATTGCTTGAGCGAGCGTGCGGTCCTTGCAGCGGCAGACGTGCCCGCGCTTCACAGTATGTCGCGCAAGTTGGCGCGCACCGTGTGTGGGAGATACGTTGTGGACATGTCTAAGGCTACAGTCGCAAGAGAGGACAGCGAGCCGGCGGAGCGAAAGGAGAATGCTGACTCGGAGAATCTCTCAAGAGTCGAGTCCACTTGGACGCGCGAGCGTGCGGAGGGTATGTTTCTTCTCTTCTCCTGTGGCTTATCAGGCCTGGGGACGTTTCTGACTGGCTTACAAAACTTCGATATACAGAAGCCCTTGAGACAGAAGAATCCGCTGAGGGATGGCTTCGCGACTCCGCATCCCGGATGTCTGACGCAGAGGCGCTTGAGCTTGCTATCGCGCTGTCTTTGTCGCTGGAAGAGTCAAGTGAGAAGGGGGATGTTGCACTCACAGATTCAGGCACAGACGTAGACGCATATACGGACTTTGACGACGACTTGATCTCACTAGGAACGCTGGAAGAGGAGGACGAGGACGCGGAAATGGAGGCGGATTGGGTCGACCTGTACGAGGATGTTTCTCCTGGGGCAGGACCTAATCGTTCAGACTGCGAGCGCCCAACATATGCTCAGATGACGAAGTTTGAGGTGACTTGAAGTTGAACGGCTTCACGGTCCTTATGGACTTTCTTTACGTAATGCATACAGCCACAGATCACTTGACTGGGGCCCACTAGTTCGTACCTCTGCCGCCTGCGGATGCTTAGAGGCCTTAATGCCCACTAGGGCTTGCCTTTGATTTAATAGTTGATTCGCTTGCTACACGCGCATCTTTGGTCAAAACAATGCAATTGCGGGATTTTCATACAAACGCAGCTGGAACAATAATCCGATACTAATACAATCTGTCTGCTTTACGAGTGGGTTTTGCTTGTGCTTATGCTGATGAGTTTCGACGATGCGAAAAGGCATCGATAGATATAATAATTAGGCGAGGGTGCGTGTCTGTGAAGTGATAGTGAGGAAGAAATTCGCGCCGCAGAAGAATGTCAGTTGACGTACAACGGCGTCCCTGGTGACTTCGAGGGAAGGTGTCTTCGGAGGGCTAGAGCTAGCCCCCGCGGACGTACGCGCGATAGCCGCGAGGTCGACTAGAACAGTGGGTATGCGAGTTAGTGAACCGAGTGGGTCTAACTCAGTGAGAACCTACTGTCGCCCTTGAGGCCCCTCGCGCGGAACTCACGCGCCTTCTCGATGTCGTCCTCGGAGACGGGGGAACGTGGGACATCAGAGGGAGGGCCGTCGACCTGTGGGCGTACGGCCGCGTTCGCCGCGATCGGCGCGCTGCTCACGTCCTCGTTGTCGAGGTGCGCGTCCTCGAGCGCCTCACGCTCGAGCTCAAGCTCGTCGCGCATGGAGCCCCAGTTGTGCGGGCCTGCGCCGCCCTTGCGAAGGGACTTGTCGTAGCCAGACTTGGACTCGGATCTTTTCGGTCGTAGAGGCTCAATCGGTCACACGAGCTGCGTAAATTGAGACATATATATGCACGTACCTGTCCTTGAGGATCGCACGGGGGGACGTTGCGCGCTCGGTGCGGGTCATGGCTGCTGACTGTTGGTTAAGGGAGAAGTCGGAGAAAGGCTGCTGTTGCTGCTGAAATGCGTTAAATGCTGAATGCTGATGGAAGTGGCAGTAAAGGACGGAGATGTGCGGGCGAGACGTCGACATTTATACGTGTCTCCGAGTCGCGCCACCCGAGCTCGCGTGATCTCGAACCACTCCTTGTTCCGATTGTTCGAGAAACTACCCAGCCTCTTCTTCCTTTGCCGTTTATTCTATTGAATTGCTACGCTATTATTCTCGAGCCTTGAGCCACGGAGCTATTGTATATTGTAAAGCCACTTTATAGCTCACTCGTCTTTGTTACTCTTCTTCATTTCTAATCAGCATTTCCCTGAAGTGAGCGGACCCGGTTTACCCCACATTCGTCATAGATGGCGTCACGTGGCACATCCCGGCGGCGCTCGAACCTTCCTTTCGGCGCGTAAGTCGTCGCGCCCTGGCGCTCCCCGTCTCCGCCGTCCGGCTCTCGCTAACACCACCACCTTATCGTTTAACAAATTTAAATTGACCGTCTAATGTGCCCGCAACACGATGCAATTTTGTAACGGGAGAAATTAGAACTTGGGCCTTGGGCATTCTGAAGACTTCGTGTTATGCTTGGTGGCACATTCGATTCTTAACGTATGTATTTACTGAACGCTGCTACCATATATGCTAAAATAATACACGAATAGAGGATCAATCTCGACGCAGCATGAAAGCCACAGATAGATGAACGTCATTATGGCCTTTATGCCCTCTATCCAAAACACTTGTGATTTTTCTGATCCAGGGTTTCGCCGACCCTGCCGCATATATGCGTCGTAGTCGGCTCTTTCCGTCTTTCGCTATACTCAGGTTTGTGAAGGCCCTGCGCACACGATGCGGAATGTAATCGGAAATCTCTGTGGCATGGGGTGTTTTCTTAAGAGAATGGCCCTGCAGCCTAGGTGAATCTCGTGCTTTCCTCGTGCACTATGCTGCTATTCGTTTAGTTATGACACGTAAAGAAACGTTACTGACCATCTTCTTTTTTCGCGTTGAATGTATATTAGGACGGTACCGCCTCTGAAAATTCTTTGACTTTCTCGGATATGTTTTCCTAAACCTGTTTCTTTCCCGTTTTCGGGACTTGGGGTTCCTCATAAAACACCTTCTTTTAACCCCCCCGCCCTTCCCCAGATGCCAATGGATCCGCACGTTGTTACGCATTGGAATTATCTCGCTTATCTCCGCTAATTGGCACTTCTTAGCGCAGCCACCAAAACGTGCGAGGAGTTCGACTTCCTCCATCGATCAGGGTCAATCGGTGCATCCTCGAAAGTCTGAGTATAAGGTCCCCTTTACCTTTCGACACCTGTTCAAACATATTGAGCGACTACGGCAGATATCGACACCACAGGGCTTGGTCTTAATCTCGTGAATGCTCGAAGACTGGAGTTGTACCGGCAAAATACGGATGACTAGTCGTTTGTGTGGGTCAGGTTTGCACACAGCTGTCTCCATGTTTCTCAGGTGCGCCTCTCGGAAAGGGGACCTAGTGTGCTGGTTACTTTCAATTGCTTCTGCTTCGGCCCCTAAACTATAGGATCCTAGGGTTCTGGGGTCGGCACATTCTATTGGGGCCCGACAGGAGTAAAGTCCCAGGCCGCGAATCATGGTCATTAAATGCGCTGCAATACGTACATTCGGGACCTGGAACTTCTAGACGACTTCCGGCTGTGCTCTTGCCAAAATCGACCAACAAAAGACTAAAATTTAATTAAGCGATTTTGCTGGATAAATGTCTCTTGGACAGTCCTGAGTACCAAGCTCGAACCCCAAAGTGCTCTGTGGCGCCTAGGGTTAAAGCTTGCTAGGCTGTGCTGTCTTGCCCTATGACCATGAAACTTTCGCTAGCTATCTTCCGCTCTTCTGCAGTGATCACTCTTAATGTGCCACCCTGGCGATCACAGGTCCAGGTTCTCTCCCCGCTGGTTATGAAGAAAGCCGCTTCTAACATTATCCCCAGGTTCTGCATAGAGCTTATCATTATTGGGCTAATTCCGTGCGGCATTCCAGAGGCACGGCCAATCTCCTAGCCACATGTACGCGCTTCTTATCGGAGAAACGGCACGGGCTTTTTGCAATATCACTAACATGCGTTGTGTTCAGAGCCGGCATCCGGGGTCATCAGATCTTGCAGGCCCGAAAGGGCTATGCTCACCAGCCCATCCTCCCCTTGGGCATATTCACCGCAGTCCAATCATCTCCACGAACTGGAGGTGACTTCCAGTTTTAGCCATTAAACTCCGATTCTGGCACTATCGACGGCGTTCCGGGGAGTGGATAAGAAGGTGCTGACCAATCGGTGAACTTTGTCGCCGCATGACTTTCCTTTCTCGGAGAAAGCCGGCCAACTCGCCGAAGCAAAGTTCTCAAGCCTCTTACTCACTTATTTACCTCTTGGGCTTGCGTCGCCTCGTGTGCTTCCCCCTCTCCGCCTCTTCCGAATTGCTAATACCTAAGCTGAGGGCCGACCGCTAGGGGACGCTCGTCAGCCCTTTCATCGTCGACCATCACCCTTGACGATCGCAATGGCGCCTCCTCCGCCCCCACCGCCTCCGCCCCCGCCTCCGCCGCCTTTCTGCATCCCATTCGGATCTAAGAAGAAAGGCAGGGCCCTTTCGCCATCGCGCACGTTTTCAGAGAAGTCGTACTCGACGGGTGGTAGGTCATACTCGCAGCGCTCACGCTCACTACATCGCTCTGTCGACGACTCTTCCGTCGGCCTTCGTCGTTCCGGCTCCTATTCGCCCACCGCGACGATCGCAAGCAAGGTCGACAGTCTAACCTTCAAGACCGACTCCGAGACTTACCAGAATCTACCGTCGGCGCGCACCTCGAGTCCTCCTCCGACGCAGTCACGTAAGCGAGGATGGGGCTGGGGATTGGGGAAGGCCAAGGAAAAGGACGCTGGGATACCGGAGATCAGAGAGAAGGGCATGGTCACACGCAGGGAATCTCTGCCTCCTCAGCCGTCCTCTCCCTACGGAGCACGATCTACGGCCACTTCTGACTTGTCCATCGTTTCTCCCAATGGTAGGACTATCCGCCCGCCGCTCACGCCGATCACCGACGCCTCTCCCCGCACGTCGTCTACTTCAGCACGTCCATCAGTCCCTCCGAAGCGTTCTAATACGCAGCGATCGAAGGATTCTGGAAAATCCGGCGCTTCAGGCCAGTCAGGTCAATCAGGTCAAACAAAGGTATCGGGTGCTAGTAAACAGTCCTCCTCGCGTCGCCCGGAGCTATCGCCAACGGACTCGCAGAGCACGCTCGTTGGCTCAGCATACGAGCGTAAACTTAATGACATCGAGGAGCCGAAAGAGCGGGTAAATACAACTCAGCGCCTAGAGGATCTTAGGGTGTTGATGGCCAAAGACACCTTGGACTATTAGTACGTTTCGCCTTCCCTTTGTGTACTCTTTCGTGTACTTATTACCTCTACAGCGTCGTGCCGAGCGAGGACGCCCATGGCTCAGAATATGTTGCCGCAGCTGACAAAAGGCGGGAGTTCATTTCTGGGTAAGGGTTTCTTGAACACGAGATGATCTTGCGTCTGACGTACTTATCATCTTAGATTCACCGGTTCTGCTGGGCAGGCCGTCATTTCGAAGTCAAGTGCATATCTCGTGACGGACTCGCGCTATTGGCTGCAGGCCGAAGATGAACTTGATGGCAATTGGGCCCTTGTTCGTGCTCCACTTGCCGATGGTTTCAACGATTGGCAGTCTTTCCTTTTGGCTCGCGTAAGGGAAGGCATGCGCATTGGACTTGATGCACGCATGATAAGCTGGGCAAAGGCTTCTGCGTTGAATGCTGCCATGCAGAGACTTGGCGCAAAGCTTGTTTTCCCGGCGCAAAACCTCGTGGACCTTGTGTGGAAGAATAAGCCCGTGCGCTCCAAGGAGAGGGTTGTCATACACTCGAACCGTTTTGCGGGTCAGGACGCAAGTTCCAAACTGGCGGCTATCCGACAATGGATCAGTGAACAACCAGCTGCAAAGCCCGGCTTTGCGAAACCTGGTCCGCCCACTGACGCGCAGCGGCACGTTGCGACGCTGGTAACAAGCCTACCGAACGTCGCGTGGGTACTCAACTTGCGCGGGCGTGACATACCATTCAACCCCGTCTTCCATGCGTATCTATTCGTGTCTCTCGAAAGAGCTGTGCTTTTCGTCGAGCTCGCAAAGCTTTCGGAGGATGTGCGTGGTTATCTCGAATCGCTCGGTGTAGAGGCGCTCGAATACAACGACTTGTGGTCCTTCCTGCGCCGTGCACCATGGGGCGTGGGGAAGGTACTCATCGGTGACGACGTGTCATATGCGATCTCGCTCCTGCTCACGCATTTCCGCTACACGATCGTGCCTTCGCCGTCCTTTGTTGATGTGCAGAAGGCGGTCAAGAACCAGACGGAGATGGATGGTTTGCGTGCGGCGTACTTACGTGATGGCGCGAGCTTTGTGCGCTGGCTTGCCTGGCTCGAGGACAAGTTATCGAAAGGTTATGAGATATCAGAATACGAGGCGGCCCAACGCTTGACAGAGTACCGTCGGAAGAACGAGTTCTATGAGGGCCTAGCATACGAGAATATTAGTGCGACAGGCCCGAATGCCGCCCTCCCTCATTACAGTCCGACTAGGTCAAAGGCACTCCTTCTCGACCGCGGTACACCCTACTTGAAGTAGGTGTCATTTGATTTTCTTCGTGTGCAACCAATGACAGCTGACATCCTAATGTAGTGATTCTGGTGCCCAGTACCGTGACGGTACTATCGATTGTACACGTACCGTACACTTCGGACGTCCGACCCAGGACCAGTGCGAAGCCTTCACACGCGTGCTTCAGGGCCACATCGCCATCGACAGTGCCGTCTTTCCTGAAGGAACGGGCGGTCGTGCGCTTGATGTCCTTGCTCGTAACGCCTTATGGAAGGACGGCTTGAATTACCTAGTACGTTTATTTTCCTTCATAACCACCCGATGGGATACCGACTATACAATCTTCTGCAGCACGGAACAGGCCATGGGTTTGGCTCGTACCTGAATGTACACGAAGGCCCGCAGAGCTTCAGCTCAGATATTCCGCTCGTGCCGGGCCATGTCATCACCAATGAACCTGGCTTCTGTCAGTACAACTTTTTTTCTTGTCGTTTTCCACTAAATGGACATTGTCTTGTTTTGTAGATAATGACGGAAAATGGGGTATCCGTATTGAATCTGCTCTGCTTGTGAGACGAGTTCAGGTAAGGTGGTGCATTACGCATCCATCAGAATTATTGGTTTCCTAATATTTTCTTTTCGTGCACCTTCAGACCAAGCACGAATATCAGGGCAGTATCTGGCTCGGGTTCGAGCGTCTTACGGTCGTTCCGATCCAAACGAAGATGGTGAAGGATACCATGCTCTCGAAGGAAGAGATCACATGGATCAAGGTCCGTTCCGGGTCTTCGCAGAAGCCGCCTTAGCACCTACTAATACCCACTTCAGGAGCACAATAGGCGCTGCTTACGCGAACTTGAGCCGCTCATTTACGAAGATAAACGCGCGCTCAAGTGGTTGCGCCGCGAGGCGGAACGTGGAATCGGCCAGGCGAGCCCGGTTGCTGGCGGTCTTCATATTGACTGGGACTAGACGACCCTGACCCCGCGGCGATCCCTTCATTTCCTGGCAGCGCACGCTCTGCTTCTGTCTCTTCTCTTCAGCTATTACTCCCCGACTAAGACTATGCTTAAACCGCTTCTGGTCGTCTTAATTTATATAAGTGGATCAACGACAGGAGCCGCTTCTGACTTCTGCTCGGGCGGCACCCTGCGATACCATACACACGGATCTATCTCATCTCATCTCTCCTCCTTTCCCCCGTCTAGACGGGTCGGCGATTTTTTCGCAACACTGTTTCTGCTGCTGCTGCTTTTCTTGACTGCCGCTCCGTCCTCTTTATCCTTCCTGTTTGTGTCTGTCTGTGTCTGTGCCCTGTTTGCTCATAGACTCTTCGGACTAAAGCCTCGTTCCCCATGTTCGTCCTCATTCGTGATATCTCTGCCTACCTATAACCTTCGACCTTCTCCCTTTCCCGCCTTTTTCCCACTCCCACCTCTTCATATAACCTCTTCTTCTCATACAGGTCACACCCCCGATCAATTTCGGCCCTTCTCTTCTACTTCGCCCCGTGGAGACGACGCGCTATGCGTATTTTTGTTGCTGTTTTGGAGTTCTTATTCCCCTTCTACTTCCCAAATGTTACATTTTTTCCCCTTCTTCCCATTCATGTACATGATTGTACGCGCTTGCTTTCGTGCGGCGCAATGTGTTACGAACCCTATAAAACTCGTTTGGGGGACTCTGGCCTTTCCGTCAGTGTCCCCTGGCAATATAATGACATAACGTTGTATACTTTGCGGGGCTTGAAAGCCTTGCTTGAGTTCTTATTCTAGTTTGATGGCATTAATATTTCACCCTGAAACTGGACGAAAAATGAAAGAATGGAGAAGTGCCCGAACTCTGCCGTCATTATTATTATTTAAATGCGGCATCTCATCTTATCCCCAGCTGTTTGCTCTGCCAGTGCATGGACATGTATATTACTAGCCTGCTGCAAATTGCTAGATTGTTTGTCCGTTACACCCGAGGACTGCAGGGTTTATACCTTTGCTCTTCAAGTAGTTGCATCGGTCTGGCAGGAGTTAATAGTGACTGTGACTAGCATTACATAATACTTGTCACAGAACGCATACAATTTTCGACCCATGCATGGTCGAAGTTTACGAGCACGACGCTTAAGCAAGACAGTCGGCGAACTGCTGATCAAGGAGAACGCTTGACCTCTGTGCATCAAGCCCCTTGGCGAAAAAGCTCAAGACATGTCGGTGACAAGAGGCCTCAAGGCGATTGCGCCTGTCCCCACGGCGGCGGACTTTCTCGACATCGTGCTGAACAAGACTCAACGGAAGACGCCAACGGTAGGATCGCAAGAAATGCTTGAGCTTTAACGGTTCTAATTATCCCCGCAGGTCATCCATAAAAACTTCAAAATCAGTCGTATCCGGAATTTCTATATGCGCAAGGTCAAGTTCACGCAGGATTCGTTCGAAGAGAAACTGAGTGCAATCCTGACGGAGTTCCCGGTTCTCGACGTGCGTTTTTACTATTTGTCTTGCCGAAGTTATGGATTTGAAACTTTTCCTATAGGATTTACACCCGTTCCTTGCTTCGCTCATGAACGTTTTGTACGACAAAAACCATTACAAGCTCGCTCTGGGTCAGCTTCGGACAGCACGGCACCTCATAGACCAGGTCGCGAAGGATTATGTGCGTCTCCTGAAGTTCGGAGACAGTCTGTACCGGTGTAAGCAGCTGAAGCGCGCTGCCCTTGGTCGGTAAGTCGTTATGTTGGTCCTTCTTAAGTTTTTGGTTTATCTTACGTCCCTGAAGAATGGCGACAATTATGCGTCGTCAGAAGGACCCTCTCGCATACCTCGAGCAGGTTCGGCAGCATCTTGCGCGTCTGCCAGCGATTGACCCGAACACGCGCACGCTACTGCTTTGCGGTTACCCGAACGTCGGGAAATCGTCTTTCCTCAACAAGGTGACGCGTGCGGACGTCGATGTGCAACCATATGCGTTCACGACCAAATCGCTTTTCATCGGACATCTCGATTACAAGTACCTGCGTTGGCAGGTCATCGACACGCCGGGAATTCTCGATCACCCTCTCGAGGATATGAACACGATTGAGATGCAGAGCATCACGGCCCTTGCCCACCTCAAGGCGTGTGTTTTGTACTTCATTGACCCGAGCGAGCAGTGCGGCTACACCGTTCAGGCCCAGTGCAACCTTTTCCACTCCATCAAGCCGCTCTTTGGTGGCAAACCCGTCCTACTTGTGCTCAACAAGACGGATGTATGCCGGCTGGAAGACCTTCCGTCTGAGTCTCGCGCGCTTATCGACGAGATCATTAGCTCGGAGGGTATACAGCACGTGCAGGTGTCATGTTATACCGATGAGGGTGTAATGGACGTCAAAAACGCGGCTTGCGATGCACTGCTCGCGCACCGTGTGGACACGAAACTAAAAGGCAGCAAAATCAACACGGTCATCAACCGCATCCACGTCGCACAACCCAAACCCCGGGACGAAGTCGAGCGCAAAGCGTTCATTCCTGAGGCGGTTATGGCGAAGAAGAAATACGACAGGAATGATCCGGAGCGCCGTAAGCTCGAAAGAGACATTGAAGAAGTTGAGGGTGGTGCTGGCGTGTACAACATCAATCTCAAGAGTGCGTATGCTCTATATATTACGTTAATTTTAGTCTATACTCATTACTGCCATTGCCGCCAGAAAACTACCTCCTGGAGAACGACGAATGGAAGTTCGATACGATACCCGAGATTATGGATGGCAAGAACATTGCGGACTTCATCGATCCAGACATCGAGGAGAAACTCGAAGCACTCGAGCGAGAGGAGGAACGGCTTGCTGCGGAGGGCTTTTACGACGACAACTCAGACCTTGAGCTGAATTCTGAGGACGAGCGTGAGGCGGTGGAGCTGAAGGATGCGCAGGAAAAGCGATTGACGGCTCAGGACACAAAGAAGGCGATGAAGAACCACGCCCGGCTGCCCCGCACAGCAGGGTTGCGTACGCTCACCGATTTAACCGATGGTCTGACTAGGGCCGGCCTCGATCCGAGTCGTATTCAGGCGCGCGCAGAGTTACTTGCGAAAGTACAGGGTGCAGTGCGCAAGCGAAAGCGTGGAGAGGAGATGGACGTGGACGAAGACGGGGAGATGGACGCTGGCGAAGGCGAAGGCGAGTGGATGGATGTGGATGGGGAGGATGTAACTCCTCAGAAGCGGAAGAAGACGAATTCGGGCGCTGTTGTCGAGAGAAGGAAGAGGGAGCCGCGGACGGACAGGCAGTTGGCAGGCATGCGCGACGATGCAGTATGTTTCTTTTTCCCTTCTCACTTAATTGTTTTCTCACGCGATGCCACACTAATAGCAAGCCGCCAAAGCAGTCAAGTTGCGCAATCTTGGGCAGCGTGAGCGGAATATGCATGCGAGGGCCGGTGAAAGTGACCGTGCTATCAAAGTCAAAATGGTCCGTCTTTTTTTATATACGGGCTATTTCTGCAGACTTGATGTCCATCTGCTTATTCGGCTTCTTGATATTTATAGCCAAAGCACTTGTTCTCTGGCAAACGCAAAATGGGCAAGACCAACAGACGTTGATCAACGTGCTCACCCTGGATTATTCATCCGCTCTAGATTTGCTTCCCACACTACTGTTTCTTTACTGCTTTCCGGTCCTTCCTTGTATACTAACCAGCGTAATTTCTGTTTTAACATGATCTTATGGATATCTGTGTCGGCAGGATCCGATGTGCGCCGGCATAATTGCAAGCTTCAAATTTAGGACTGCACCGGTCACAGGAACTTCTGACTAAAAGCGTACGCGATAGTTGCGGACGCGCTCTCACCGAAGCTTGTCGGTAGCGCATCTGCCCTCAGTTTCGGGTCGGCGTCCCACCCGGTCCATGGGATTGCTGTCTTTACATGTGGCTCCCTAATAACCGTTCTTGATCTATTCTCACCTGTGTGTGCGTTTCGCTTAATATTGCGGCTATTTTTGTTGTCTTTTTCGCAGTATGTCCCCGATTGTCTCAAGATTAGCAAACAAGAATATCTATGTCGCCTCGGACTATGCTCCATTACGGTCTCGCTGCTTTATAAGTGGTCAAAAACGTGAAGACCAACGATTCATCGCTGGGAATATGGCTGTGGCCTTATGCTTCCTGCAGTGTTTATTGGCTGCTCCGGCTGCTGTACGCGTCTGACTGAGTCTTGCGATCAAAAATCATCACCCAGTTATGTCCTCAAAAACAGATACGAAAAATGGTATAAAGGCTGCACTGGACAGCTCCCTACCCCTCACTCGTCGGGTCGTTTTCAATCTCATCACCACCGTCACCGAGTTCGCCTCATCATGGTCTTCAAACTTGCCATTGCGACTGTTGCTCTTGCCGCCCTCGCTAATGCTGCCAACTATAAACGCGTCACCTGTCCCGACGGCGTTAACACTGCGACCCATGAGGCTGTCAGCGACTCACTTGTCTCCTCCCGTACCGATTGTTTGCTTATGAATTTACCCCCCACCTCTATAGTGCTGCGCATTTTTTGCGCTCCGCGACGACCTGCAGACCAACCTCTTCGACAGTCAGTGTGGTGAAGATGTGCATGAATCTCTCCGCTTGACGTTCCACGATGGCATCGCCTTCTCCAAGACTGGTAATTTCACAGGCGGGGGCGCAGATGGCTCGATTATCATCTTCGCCGACATCGAAACCAACTTCTCCGAGAACTTGGGCACAGACGACGGCGTCGACGCGCTCGCGCCCTTCCTCACGCGCCACAACGTCACCGCGGGTGATCTCATCCAGTTCGCGGCGGCGTTCGGCCTGACGAACTGTCCTGGCGCGCCGCGTCTGCAGTTCCTTGTGGGTCGCCCGAACGCAACTATACCTGCGGAGGACGGCGCGGTCCCACTGCCTCAGGACAGCGTCGACGTCATCCTCACCCGTTTCGCGGACGCCGGCTTCAATTCGAACGAAATCATCCATCTGCTCGCGTCCCACACAGTCGCCCGCTCGGACACCCTTGTCCCCGGCCACCAGGCTGTGCCCTTCGACTCTACGCCGTTTACGTTCGACACCCAGTTCTTCCTTGAGGTCCTTTTAAAGGGCACGGGAGTCCCCTTTGGCATCAACAACACCGACGGTGCCGAGGTCGACTCACCGCTTCCCAACCAGGGTGAGATGCGCTTGCAGTCTGACTTCGCGCTTGCACGCGACGCGGTTAGTGTGCTATATTTATACCTTCGGAGCTGATTTCTGACGCGGAGGTGCAGCGGACTGCGTGCGAGTGGCAGAGCATGGTTGACAACCAGGCGCTGATGATGGAAAACTTCCGCACGGCAATGATGAAGTTGTCGAACGTGGGACAAGACATCAGCAAGCTAGTGGACTGCTCTGAGCTGATTCCGGAGCCACCTGCCCTGGTCAAGAAGGATGCAACGTGAGTATTTTGACACCTCGCGTTAGCATGTCAACCCTTCTAATACGTCGGGAATAACCAGCTTCCCTGCTGGCACGAATTCGTCCGAAGTCCAGCAGGTGTGCGCGAGCGCATTCCCAACCCTTAGCGCGGACGGTGAGTCATTTTAAGCTTATGCTTGACATCATATTTGCTAACCAACGTTCCTTAGCTGGCGCGGCTACGACGATTCCGGAGTGCCCCGACGGCGACACGAACCTCAACGACTGCCCCTCTTAATCCATCCAGTATTGTAAGTCCTAATATTGCCGCGAAGCATACTGTCACCCATTAGACCTAACGCTATGTCTTCTATTCAGATCATGTGGCCTGGTGAGAGTGTGGTACGGTTACATTTGATTGTTGCACTGCAGTGGCAGTACTTTTGTTGTGGCTTTTTATTCGAGTATGTGCTTCCGTATGTTGTTTGTGACGGTCAGTCCCTTATTTGGGCGTTGTGAGCGAGCGGAAGTTATGTGTAATTATATGTACAATTTCAGCAGTATGATGTAACCTCATATTTGAGATATTGTGTTGCTGGCAAACTGTCATAGAGTGAAACTCAGTTGAACTCGAAATTGCGTCGTATAGGCCGGATGCACATGCACGCCTGAATATTACCTCTGTGAATGGGTCTTCGGAAGAATGCATTATGTTTGGTGACTAACGACGATGTACACGGGCAGCCGGACAGCATCTTAACTTGAATGAATCTTAATGTCGAGTATTCTGAGAATACATGCGGAGAAAATGTCCCACATGGCACTGAGTTCGAGTCCGAGGCGCACCTCAGCTTCTCAGCGACGTTTTGTCTGATAACCGATCAGGATACCGGATTCGGTTGGGGAGCGCCACGGAGCTGCCGAATATGAATATGATGTTGCCAACTACTAAACTGGTCCATTGAAAGTGCGAAAACATCATGAACGCATATGAACACACTCTTAAATTTGGTAAATGTACTGAGTGAGGTGCTCAGTTGCAGTGGTAGAAGTAAGGGCGAAAGGATATCAGTATAAACCGATGATATCTCGTAGGAGAAACCAGCCTCCTTATATACATGTACTGTGGTAATACTTTATATAATCGTAACAGTTAAGTTATACTTCTTATAGTTAAGTGGGCGTGAGTAACGTGATCAGGGTTAGCTCTGCTCCACTATGGCGTGATATTGCGTGATCGTTACGTTATCTTGTTATATTCGTTTATTTATATTTAA
>JAKOPK010000334.1:10026-28539 GCA_024195185.1 Coniferiporia weirii
TAAGCATAATACTCGAATATTCGCGCCTGGTTGTGATACGCACCGTCAAATGTATGCGTTTTCATCTTGGTCCCTCCTTTATGTAAGCATGTCGTGAATCGTGATTCGATGATATTGCAGCCCGGTGGGTGACCGTTACCGTGATCTCTATTTTTGGACCTACGAACGAGTATAGCTTTGCACCGCACTCTTGTGTTGAACCTGTAATATGTATCAAAGACGCTCTCCCATCTGGCCGCCGCAAGTTTTCCGTGAAGTCCCTCTCCTTTGTTTCTTTTCCCAGGATTGGATGCTCCAGCTGAGACTCCCCGGCCGAGTCGTATTCATGTGTTCTTACCAAGAAAAAAACGTTCAGCTGCGGGCTTAAGCACTCACTTGCGATGTACTCGGAAGCAAACTCTTGGACGCCGGCAGGACACCCTGGGAGCTGATTGTTCTCTTGGGTCGAACACATTGATTGTAATCACTGAATATACTTTGACGCCGGTCAAGTTTGGAAACAGAGGACGCCACCCCCTCGTTCTCGTCCTTGGCGACCACCATGCAACGTCGTCTCCTGCTTTTCTGACCTGGCACACTCGTCTCCCGAACGGTTGGAGGCTGCACTATCTATCGTTTGCTCTAGGCTTTTCTCCACTCCAATAGACTCTCCCAAAGATGCGCTGGTTATCGCTATCATTACAGTCTATTTACTTGCTACCTCTACTGCTGCTCTCCCCTACTTCGCTGGCCGATTCCGTCAATGTGACGATAGATGACCAGTTCGGCGACCCGACGAACGGTCAGCACATCTTCTATGAACCGTCCGAGGCATGGAAGGTCGGTCAGACATGCACAGACTGCGCGGCCAAACTATCGCCTGTGAGCGATGTGTATTTGGGGACGTGGATGGATTCAACCTTTTACCCTGCTGGAGACGCCTCGGTCTCCACTTCCGGTCAAATCAGCACGGCGTCTGTATCGTTTGTCGGCAAGTACCTCTCGCCAGTGCCCGCCCCAGGAAGATTGACTTACCTGTGCCGTTGCAGGAACCGCGGTATATGTCATATGCATCTTGACGGGCTCAACCCCATTGCTCGACGGGAACACGGATATGACGTTCAAGATAGACGACGTTACTACTGGTGTATTCGAAAAGCAACTTAACCCCAGCGCGACCTACCTTTTCAATCAGACTGTCTTCGCTCAGACGGGCCTCCCGAACACGTTACACACCATTACTATCGAATCGGGGCTCGCCGGCCAGGCGGCTCTTGTCCTCCTCGACTCCATCATCTATACGTATGTTCCGGCCCTGCTCCACGCCAGGCCTTGATTAATTATTTTCATTTTATCCTCCGAAACAGTGCCGACGACAGCAGCTCAACGACAAGCTCTAGCAGCGCACCCTCCCCGAGCGCCAGCACCACGTCCGACATAAATCAGTCAGTCGGCTCGACGAACATAGGCGTGATTGTCGGCCCTATAGTCGCTGCTGCCGCCGTGCTCGGCGTTTCCATCGCACTCTTCGTTTTCCTCCGCAGACGGCGGCGCAACCGGAGTGTGCGCGTTTCGATCGACGGCGCCGCTGCTGGAGACATTTACGCGCCGCGTCCCTACAGCGGCAGCAGCGGTGGCGGGTCGTACGGTCCGGATATGCGTAACGGCGTGCGGTACGTCGTGAGCGGCGGCCCCGAGCCACATAGCGAATACTCTGTAGGCCCGAGTGTGACGAGCTACGGGTACCCCACGTCCAGCTTCGCGGGCCCAAACACAGACCCAAGTACTCGTATGGACACAGAGCCGGATACATTGAGTAGGCTTGTCTCTCCCGGAGATAGGACCAACTATACACCGAACATGGCTCTCTCGGTGGTGGATGGTACCGTCCTCAGCGATATGAACTCTCCGCCAGCGTACGTCAGCGTCGTATCCCCGAGCGTTGCATCTCGCCCTTCCAATGCTCAATCCCCTCCTCTCTTCCCGCGCCCGAACCGGAAATCATGACATTATACCCCAGCGTCCTAAGACTTTTCCCAGCGTAACTTCTTATCTTTGTTTCCTTTGCTTTGCCTATCGGCATTTCTACGCAATCTTTTCCTGGCTCCCACGCATCCGGAGTTAAAATGGTTTGCGTACTACCCTCGTTCATCCCCAATTTACTTCGTATTTACTAGTTTTTAATTTATACGGTACAAAGTCATTGGGCAATCCGATTCCCTTTTACCATCACACCATCATTGGATCCCACCATCATCGGAATAATTCAAGTACCGGACCGAAGTCACTCGAGTACAAAAAATACACCTCCCACGGAGAAATGAAAAGACAAGAAAATATGGGGGCCCAAAGTAAACAGATAAACGCAAGATCGAAGGCCGCCTTCCCTAAGGTTACAATTTTTCCTCATCATTCCATTCACAGCCTTGCAGCCGGGCTAGCCCGTCTGTTCAACAGCAGCGAACCGCCGTCAAGGAGGATATGAGCGCCCGTCACGTACGACGAGGCTGGTGAGCAGAGGAACAGGGCCAGGCCAGCCATGTCCGTTGGAGCACCGACTCGGCCTGCGGAGAATGTGTATAATTTAATAGGAGCGGATTAAAGGAGTGTTGGACTGGGAGGATGGTGAAGGGCTCGAAGCGTACCTGACGGTTGTGCCTTGTTCATCTTGTCCTCGCCAGCCTGCTTGAACCCGAACGCGGTCATTTTTGAGGGGAAGACGCTGTTGCGCAACGGAATTTGTTCGGATAAATGCTTTGTGTATGCTTGTGTGGTCAGCATGGATACTTACCCTGGTAAGATGGCATTGACTCTAAAAAAAGGACCGAGAGCGCTCAGTAACTGCCGCGCGGAAATCATTGTAAAGATATTACTGACGTGATTGCCCTTCTGCCAAGAGTCACGGCAAGTTGGGAGGTCAGATGATTAACTGTTTAGGGAAATTGTCGTTACATGAGGAGAATGGCACAAAATAACAGTGCAGTTTCTCACCAGCCGCTTTACTTGTGTTGTCTTGAAGACGTTGTGGGCATTGGTTTTACGAAATGCTGAGACCGGACTTACAGCTCCAGAGACCTGATCCTGCATTCGCAAGGCTGCTATCTTCCGCGTGCGAGTCGACCCCTGCTATGGAGGATATGTTAATTACACGGCCAGGGTCTGTAGAAGTCGCATCCTTGGCAAGAAGTTCCGTCAACCTATCCGCGGCTTAATATCAGCGAACATAAAGCCTCCGACAGGATCCTGACTACATACCCAGATGTCACTGCAAACGGGGGTGGTCGGTCTTAGAAAATAGCCCAAACAGCTCTCACGCAAGCTAAAAACGTACTGTAGAAAATGCTTTTTACGTTGAGCGCGAGGACGCGATCCCAGCCCTCCTTCTCCGGGAAGTTGTCATACGGCGCGCCCCACGTTGCGCCGGAGTTGTTGACAAGGATATGGAGCTTCGTCTCGCGCTTCTTGAGCTCTGCGACGAGCGCGTCGCAGCCTGCTTTCGACTAGGTTTCGGGAGGGTCTTCAATCAGTAACTTGGGACATCATGCGCGAGAGGACAGCGCCGCTCGTTGCGAGCGACAGGCTTACGAACCCCCAAGTCCGCAACGATGTAAAAACATTTGCCGGGCCCCGCGGCATTCAGTTCGTCTGCGGCCTTGCACACGGTATGGACGGTGAGACTTGCGGGAGGCTTGCATGGAAAGTAGAGCTCACGGCTTTCAGCTGCGCCTCCTTGCGCGCCGCGATGTAGACCTTGGCACCGTTCGCGACCAGTCCAGAGGCAATCATCTTGCCTATACCAGACCCTCCACCACTAACGAGAGCTTGGCAAACATTGAGTACAATGCTAGGAAGAGAACGGGAATGCTCGCGGACCTGTCTTGCCTGCTACGGAGAAGAGGTTTTGGGACTTGAGCGCTGGGACGGCTATCAGCTGCGGTACTGCTGAGACGGAGACATAGGCCAACCTTCTAGAGACATCTTGTAAGTTGGTCGTCGTAGAGGGAGAGGATGTTGGGAGGAGGAAAGAATGCAGCATGCAAGACGGGAATTGAGGCTGTACTATACAAGCTGCTGCTGGTAGTTTTAGCGACTTATTCGGAACCATTGCATTGATCGACACCGGGCCGGCAACACCCATAGCCGGCCCATTCCTCTTTCATTCCTCTTTCATTCTAACCACCATGTCCGCGCCAGACAATAACACAACGGCGGTTCGCACGCAGCCGCTGTCCGCAAGACAAGAGCGCAATCTTGTTCAATACATCGATGCACAGCTGCTCGATCTCACGCGCAACTTCAAAAAGCGGTGCGCCCCCTGATCGCACGCGATTCGTGCTACCTGAGCCGGGGCACGCAGGACCCTCCCTTCGACAACGCTTCCGACACTGGAGGCCTACCTCGCTGCCGCGCGCCCCCTGCTTGTGCTTATGCTGCAGGTCCCGCCTGCGCCACCCCAGGGTGCGCTGCGCAGTGCCCTCCTCCTGCGCCTCACTGGGGAGCTCCTTGGCGCCGTGCCAGGTTACCCCGCTGCACCACCGTCGCTCCCCGCACTGCTCGAGCTGCTCGACGAATTGGACCGCGGCTGGTGTACTGTACTACGCGCACAGGCGTGGGACCCAGCGCGTCACGAAGGCGTCGATCCAGGCAACCCACCCTGCCACGCACATACCTCTGCAGACGAGGACGCTGAGATGGGACTGACCTCAGGGTACGCTGATTCCCCAGCTGTGAGTCAGACGGATCGCACGCGCCTGCGCAGCCTCCTCGTTTCGGGTACGACTCGACTCGAGGAGTGGCTAGAGGGCCTGCGCACCGAAGATGCAGACGCGTCGGAGCTAGATGACCTCGCAAGCGCACTCGAGCGCCTCGGGCTGCGGCAGGCGTTCGACGGGCTCTTCGAGCGCACCTTGGGCGAGATGGGGGAGCTTGGAGGCGCGGTTATCAGCGGTGCTGGTGAGGTCGAGATGGTTTGACTGACTTGCGCGTCTCGCCTATAAAAAGAAGGAAAAAATGGAAACAAATACCCGCGCTTTTTTTTTTCGCGCCCGCGCTAATTTGTGCTTTTCTTGTACGAAGGTCGAAGTGTTACAACAGACTGCATTACATGCTCGAATACTAATAATAATAACAACCGCCTTTCCCAAATCCGATATCCCCGTCCGCCTATGCTGTTACACGCTCTCCCACTCCGATATCCAGTCCCGCCTCACATCCGTATCTAGACTCCCTTCGGATTCTGTGGCTCTGCCCCGCTCTGGCGCATTGAAGGCCCCTGCGGAGGGCGAGCCGGGCTCCGAAGACGCGAACGAGGACGTCTGCGTCTGTTCCTGCGTCTGCGTCCGCGAATACCGCGACAGCAGCTCGGGGCTAGGGTTGTCGAAGCGCATCACCTCGAGCGTCGCAACCTCCGCAGTGCCTGCGGGCGAGCGCGTTGCGTAGCCCATGACCCGCAAATTTAGGATCAGACGGGAGCCCTTTTTTGCAGGTGCGAGCGTCAGTCTAGTCCGCTTTGTGCCCGAAAAGCGAGAGAGAGGGACTCACCGCTATCGAGAAGGCCGTCAGCTCCCAACTGCGGCGGGTATGGTGTTAATAAACGCGGATAGGACAGTCGTCGTTGGCGAGCTTACCCGATTGCTACCTGCGCTAATGCCGAGTTAACGAGTTGGTACAGAAGGACGTTAATCAGGAGTGTCGCTGTGCAACGTTCATCAAAACCAAAGCAAATCAATCAGTCTCAATGCCCAAAACGAGGACTGGGGTGCGCCTTGTGAAGCAGACGATGACAACACACCGAATATCCTGTAAAATGAGGTTTGTTGTTCAATCTCCGACATAGCTGATAGGCGAGGGGATGTGAGGGAGGAAGAAGATGCACGTACACAGCATAGTACACGGTCCCGTCTCGGAAGAACTGCGTGATGAGCGGCATGGGCGTCTTTTGCTCACGGACATAGCGCACAAAATTGATCGTCATCAGGATGAACAGAATGCCTGTCAACAAGAATGGCAACGGGTTTGGATTAAGTGCGAAGGTAGAAAAATAAGAGTAAGTCAAAGCTTAAAATACATCAGTGAAATTAGACGCACTTTCGAAGATCAGGGATGGTATCCTTCGGATCAGCCAACGTCAGCCATTGGGTCGTATATATCAAAGGAGGAAATAGCTCACCAATAAAAAGAGAAGAATCCAGGCACGTACACCGGGAAACATCCTGATAGCGGGAAATCTGGAGGGAATATACCCCGGAGTGGGGCGACGGAGATGATTTCGTTGAGGGCGAGTCCAAGGATAACGGAAATAGCCTGTTGACATCAGCTTCTTGAGTGAACAGCCTACAGAAAAAAAGCGGAAGCAATTCGAGTAAAAGATTCGTACGTACCGTTACTTCGGCTGTTGGGTACATTAAAAGATGCGTAACTAGGGTGCTCACAACCATTGCGAGCAGAAAAGAAAACATACCAAAGTACAGAAAGCTGAGCAATGCAAGAACTGAGCCCGACTGGTGTGAGCAATGCGCCCGGTTCCGCTTAAGTGAATTCGGGGGGCTCACTCCGTTTATCCCGTCTGAACAGCGCATATACGCGCAGCATCAGCGAAATCTCCACTCCCATGATGATCAATTGTCCAGCGCTATTAGCGAGGGGATCAGTGCCAAAGACGACAGGTGCCGAGACAGCGCGTAACTTACACTCCCTCGAATATCGTCCAATCGTGACAGCTGTTTATAGATTCATTCCGGTTATGTCATCAGGAGATGATACGAACACAAACAACTGCAGATCAGATGAATGAGGTTGAATGATCCCCGACTTATCAACGCAGGGCTCACTTTATCGGTAACACCAAAAGCTGTTGACTCTAAAGAAGATGTGAGTCATTTTCCGTATAAAACGGGAAGGGGGGGATGCTCACCAGCCATGTTTACACTGGAAAATGGGCAACCAGTCAGTCAGGAGGAAGAAGGTTATATGCGCGCAAGACTCGCATTTGTACAATCAAGGAAAAATAGCGTGCGAATAAATATAGCAATTTGGGGGGCGTCCACGCCGACCTGAAATGAAAACATGAGGGAACAGGGTCGCCTCGGGCGCCGTGATTGTGACGTACTTCCAGATGTATTCGACCTGAATTTGTACAGAAATAAGAGAAGGCGAATAGGAGGAGCCAGTATGCGTTCTACCTCTTGGTCCCAGCAAATGATAATATCGTATACCAGGCACGCAGCCGCAGCCACTGCAGATATCGACCTCAGTTAGCGAGCGACCCCGGAGGCAGTCTAGTGAAGCGACGTACCTCCACTGCGGTCGACGGTATGGGCATCGCGCACCAGCGGGACGAGGGATTCGATAGGGATGGGGATAGCCGGCGTGGAGGAGTTCATAAAGGGATGCTAGGTGGGTCACAGACGGGGAGTCATTAGGTAGATAGGTCGAGGAGACTTAAGTATACGAACAGGTCCGAGACTACGGATCGAGTTCGAAGGCGTCAGGGCGAATTTATGGCTGAAAATACCGAGAGCGTGACTGGTCTCCGTCTGGGGCCGTGTCTCTCAGGGACGAAGATGCCATCTTGTGGCAGTACTGATCAGTGGACGGCAGTGGGCCGGGCTCATGGTGACATTGCAACGCATTGCTAGACCACGGCGGCTAAGTATCTTCCGTGCGCTTCGTAAAGGGGATCATAACAGTCGCCGTTGATTGGACCTTAGATTTATTGGCGGAAGGGAAACATGATAGGTAGATACTTAAAAACAAGTACAGTGAGTAGAGATGACTCAACGAAAAGTTGGGCTGCCCCTTTTGGGATTTCTATCCTTTTATACGCGGATTACTCAACATACGGGTCACACATCCATAAGGCCAACGTAACGGGTACTCCGAGCGTCTTCTACGAGATCTAGTGAGCAGCTTTATACGAGAAAGTAAAATTAAAATGCCTTTGAAGGAACTGTAAATCGCTTGTATGCTACGCTCGACGGAACTCACAAAAATTTTCACTTTCATATCTTTAATAAATGAATAGTGTGACTGTGGCTGCCAAGTGGCTGAGTTTCATCGGAACTCCTAAAATAGATTTGTCGATCACCGTGACAGTCACAGTAAAAGCAGCGGGTGCGGCCGGTCATCCCCTTAACCATCATGACTGCCGTGCAAACACCGCCGACTCGGACGCTGGAAACCTGCTATGGTACCCTCGGTTGGCGAAGCAAACTGCGATTTAACGGATTTAGCCCCTTCGCGGTTTATGTTACCAAGTTTTCTCGATCGGGGCTAGTCACACTTGAAATCCTGGAGGTCAACCCCATGGAGCATGTCGTTTCGTGGCTCACGGGCGCAGCCTTCTTTAAGGCACCTCGGAAGCCTGGCGTGTTCAGTAACAAAAGGAGACAAAACGGCTTGCGTTTATTCCTGACATTTCTTACGTACGTAATCCATAAACATAGCTTCGAAGCGTTACAGCACCCGGCAACGCATACTCGGCGGATGAGAAAAGCTGCCTCTTGTGCCCGGACCCGGGGTACCGGTCTATGCTTGCTACTATATTGCAGTTTGTTCACAAGTACTACGTGTTTTCAGCAAACGACATTTAAGCTGTTATAGCATGATGCTACGCCCCAATTGATTCTGTAAATACACGAAGGCATCACTGAATAGACGCTTTTAGAGGTTTCAGCATAAATCCGCCGCGCGGTAAGTACCCCACTTAGTACTAGTAGGCAACTTGAACTTACAATAAGCTTCAGTGATGAGCTGATTCGACAAATGTATCCATGCTAGGATCAATGTAGGTTATCGGCAAATTAGGCTCTTCCGTACTACATAAGGATGTCCGAATCAACGGCGTGAAGATCTAACCTCACAAGAGAATGGACTGTGCCCTCCATGTAACTTTTCGCCTTTTACCGACTTCCCTGAGCGAAGCGCCGAAAAACGTTACACCAACGTGTATTGCATCCTCTTATTATTGCCAGGAACAAAAAACATCTCTAGCGCTCAAGTCTGAGGTCCCCGTCCGCCCTTGCCATCACACACCCGCCCACTCCGATATCCAATCTCGCTTCTCATTCACATCTAATCCTGAGCTTCCCTCAGCACCCTCGGACCTCCGCTGTGTGCCGAAAGCCTCCGTAGCCGACGAGCTGCCCTCCAAAAATGCGGAATTAGATGTCTGTATCTGCTCGCCCGAGTTCTGCGACAGCAGCTCGGTGCCTGGACCCCCGTCGAAGCGCATCACGTCGAGTGTCGTTACGTTCTCCGCGCCTGTAGGAGAGCAAGTCGCGCGGCCCGTCGCGCGTAGGTTCAAAATCAGCCGGCAGCCCTTTTTCGTACGAGATGATATGTTAACCCCGGATTCGGGTCTGGTTCAAGGGATAAGAACGAAATCGGGAGGGAACTCACTGCTATCGAAAAAGCTGCCAGTTCCCATCTACCGGAGGCATGAGGTCAATGGTGCGGAGAAAAGTGCACTGGGGGTGACTTGCTCTATAGCTACTTGCGCCAACGCCGAGTTGGCGAGCAGGTACAGAAGGACGTTCGCTAGAAGAGTAGCTGTGTATTGTTTATTCGATCCCGTCAAGTTAAGATAATCAATCTCAGTTTTTAGCACATAGATCGCGATGTGCTCTTTGAAAGGTGAGCGAGGGAAACGTACCGAATATCCTGAATAATGATAACCGCAATTAGCTTCTGTTATGCCTAAGAGACAGAGGCTAAAGAAAGAAGGGGAGGGAGAGGTGTACACACACGGCGTAATACATAGTCCCGTCTCTAAGAAATTGCATGAGGAGCGGCGTTGGCCCCTTCTGCTCACGGACGTGGCGCACGACATTGATTGTCATTAGGATAAACAGGATACCTATAAATAACAATAATAAATAATTAGGTGAGGAAGAAAGGGGCATGTAAGGGCGTATTATAGGACGTAGACGTACTCTCGAAAATCAGGGAGGGTATCCTGCACCAATCACCATCAGCAATGCATTGTGTACATTAGGGAGAGGGGACGGATGAGGGTAGGCGTACCAGTAATAAGTAAAGAAGGCAGGTATGTTTGTTGGGAAACATCCTGACAATGGAAAATCAGAGGGGAAGATATCCCGGAGTGGCGCAATGGAAACAATTTTATTGAGCTCGAGTCCAAGCATGACGCAGTGAGTCTATTAAGACCGATTTCGAGTAAATAACCCATCAAAAACTAAAAATAATAACGTGGGACTCGTACCGTCACTTCGGCTGCAAAGTAGAGGTGAGTAACTTAAAAGAGCTATTCCCAAGGAATAGGACGCACCGGTGTATAAAAGGAGAAGCGACACGAGAACTGAAGAGTAGTTAAATGATGTTGGGGCATATGTATGTAATTGAGTTTTCCAGTAAGACCCACTTCGTCTGTCTCGCTTGTATAACGCATATACCCGCAGCATCAGCGAGATCTCGACCCCTAGGACAATAAGCTGTCCGGTGCTGTTTTTAAAATATTAGGCCAGAAGCGTCACATTGCCCGGTAGTGTCTAACTCACACTGCTTCGAAAAATGTCCAGCCGTGGCAGCTGTTTAAAGATTCAATCAGGGAATGTTCCTAAAATACGGTATATATGCAAACAACTGCAGATCCGTATTAGTGAGTCGACTAGTCCTGTTTTCTCTATGAGAGCTCACTTTATCGGTCAGTTTAAAATCCGTCGATTCTGGAGAGCGTATGAATAAGTTTGCCCCACGGAAAAATAAGATGGTAGCCCACCAGCTATGTTTACACTGGAGGGGATAGCAGCCAGTTCAGCGGCCGGTCAGACGAGGAGAAAGAGTATCATATTCGGTAACAGCTCACATTTGCGTCATCAGGGAAAAGTATCGCGAAAAGAGGTAGAGGAGCTTCGGGGGCGTCCACGCCGATCTGAGTAAACAATGCATATGATAAGGCTGGAAGTGCTTCTACTTGCATAGATGTGACGCACTTCCAAATATACTCGACCTATTACGGACGGAAGAAGTAAAAACGACGGAGTCAGATACGGTCGTACTAAGTCTCGTACCTCTTGGTCCCAGGAGATGATCATGTCATATATCAGGCACGCAGTCGCAGCCGCTGTTATAGATCGATACAGTCAGCGGGCACTTCAAGATGAAGAGCACGGGTAGAGGGGATAGCAGAATGGCGCACCCCCACTGCGGTCGACTGTGTTGGCGTCGCGCACGAGAGGAATGAGGGACTCGATGGTAGTAGAAGTAGCTGTAGTGGATGAATTCATGACAAAAAAGAAGCGGCTGGGCTGCAACTTGCCAGTGGTCTCGGATACCGAATTATTAGGTGGACGGGTGGACAGGGGACTTATAAGGGATCCTGAGTTAGAACATTGATGTACTGCCAGTGTAAGCTGGATAGAAAACGAGGGCACAGTATCAAAATTGAACAACGAAGATGTATAACGAGGGGGAACTGCCAATCCTCGACTGGCGACTTCAACATCGTATCTGTTCGCGTTGGCACAGTACTTGTCCGAATCAGCTACGGGCATCTAATGGACTCGGGGGTATCACGATGGGGTTTTATGCCTTGTTTCAGGCCTTGTTCGAGTGCTTGTTTTGAGCTGTGTTTTGAGCCCAAAACCAGCAGAACAAGCAGAACAGCAGAACAGGAAATTTTCTCGTTTCGCTGTTCTAGTCCTTGTTCTGATCCAACTAAAACAAGGTTTTTGAATACTATTTTGGACACATTTCCAAGTCCGATTATTTGTAATCTGCATCACAGACCGAGTATTTTACTGCCAAAAATTCTCGCGCTCTCTTCAGAGTTTTATTTTGGTGTTGTGGAGATATGCCATACGTTATGTCCACAACGTTAAATAACTTTTTGATCTCCAGAGCTGACTGGCTACTCTTGAGGCAAAACAAGCAAATGATGCCGGCGGCGCAAATCAGTGATCCCTAAAGGCAAGTAAATGCCGATCATTATTTATGTAATATTTACAAACCTACTTTGCCGATTTGCGTGGATGCGCAAAACAAAGTCTTAAACAGCACGTCGGACTGGGGGGTATCAGAGTTAAACCATGTTTTAGACCAGTTTTGACCACTCAAACAAGTACTCGAACAAGGCCTAAAACCCCATCGTGATACCCCCTATTGTCATATCAACCACGAAGATCAGGCCGTTTCCGGCAAACATGAGCCCATCTATCTCCCTTCTGTTCGCCGCGACGCGCAGCACGGCGATCACGCTTCGAACGGGAGGCGTCCGACCTTGAGCAAGCCATGAACTAACCTCCCCTCTCACGTCGGTTGCCTTTCAACCAACTGCACCCCCAAGCATGTCTGAGGCAGCAGCAGCGTCAGCAGCAGCCCCCGAGCAGCCAGGAGCTCCAGCGGCGGGACGCACGGTGCTCGTCGTCGGAGCGACAGGAAAGCAGGGACGCGCCTTCGTTAGCGCGGTGCTCTCGACGGGCTCTGCGGCGGATCTGCACATCCTCGCGCTTACGCGCTCGCTCAAGTCCGCCGCGTCGCACCACCTGTCCTCTGCCGACCGCGTCGACCTCGTAGAAGGTGACCTTGATGAGCCGGACTCTGTTCGAGAGGTGTTCGAGAAGCAGAAAGCGCAAGGCGGCGTGTGGGCCGTGTTCATGGTCCTCGCGTTCCCCGGACTCGGTGCCGACGCGAGTGGAGAGGAGAAACAGGGCAAGGTATGCTGGGCGGCCTGTGGCTGCTAGACGCGGGGTGGATGTTTTCCTGACGCTTTATTGATTGATGCAGTTGGTTGCGGACCTTGCGCTCGGGTATGGTGTACAGCACTTCGTGTTCTCCTCTGTCGAGCGCGGCGGCGAGGGCTTTGACGATCAGCTCACGCTCGATCGTGCTGCAAAGGTGCACATCGAACGCCACATAAAATCACTCGACGGTTTGCGCTGGACGTGCGTATAATTTATATCGCCCATACTCTTGCACTGTTAGTTCATAGCTGATACGACTACTATTTAGGATTCTCCGCCCCGCGTTCTTTATGGAGAACTTCGACGGCGCAGTAGGACGCATCACTACAGCGGTCCTGCGCAGCGGATTGAAGAAAGACACGAAGTTGCAGCTTATTGTACGCGCCCCCCTCTTAACATTCGCCAGTGCATAAGTACTATAAACACTAAACGTCAACGACTCCCACTAGGCTGCGGACGATATCGGGCACGTTGCGCTCGCGGTTCTGCTTGCACCGGATGCATACATAGGAAAAGCGATCCCGGTCGTTGGGGATGCACTCACAATGCAGGAAGCCGCGGAAGCGTACGCTCGCGGGGCGGGACGTGCGCTGCCCGCTGTACCAGGCTTCGTCGCACGTATGCTGCTCTCAACGAACAAGCACACGAAAGACTTGTAAGTGCTCCTAATTCTACCCGCTCTCCCCAAGACCAGGTTTACGTTTACGGAAGAAAGAATGCTGACGCGTGCGTTTCTTTCCACACAGAATTGCAGACATCGAGCGCGTGCACAATGGCCGCACAGCGCTACCCGAGTCGTATGAGACGCTGATCGCACAGTGCGTGGCGCTGTATCCTGGTTTGAAGAATATGGAGGCATGGGCGCGCGCACGAGGTGCGCGGAGCGAGCGTTCGAAGGGATGGAATAACGTTTCTGTCGGTGCGCTCGTGCAGGGCAAGCGCTAACGGTCTGGCATATCGCGTTTGACCGGGGACCCTACTTTTTCCTTTCTGCGCATTTCCCCTTGATTCTTTACTTGCTCAACTGTGTCTTTGCAATTAGGATGTTGTTCCCCGCTTGTTTTGTATGTAGTTCTTCCTTGCCCCGTTGTCCCGTTTCTATTTATTGCTGCATTGCTCCCCACTCGCTGTCTCTGGATACTCATGTTATACCACCTTTTGATTTCAGCTTCAAGCCGGATATAAGGTGGTCTCATTATACAAACTTCCCATTAGGTCCCGCGACATTTTGGACAAATGTAGTGTAGCTCTATCTGCGCTCGTGACGCGATGCCCTCGGGTCGTAGTCCTCCAAATGCACAGGTCGGCAAAACGGGTTGAATAGTCATAGTGCCAGAAAACCAGAACGGGGTCATCACCGCCTCTTCTGTGTACGCCTCGAGTCGGCTGATAGAGGGGAGGAAAGAGGAAGAAAAAATCCTGTCAGCTATATCGCCCGGCCTGTATGAATCTAGTGTACGCACCTTTTGTCTTTGCCTTCTTCGGGGCACCCTTCCCTCTGTCCTTGTGCTCCTGGATATCGATATTGCGACGGACCTCGTGTATATCGACGAGGTTCCAGCCCGGATAAGCCTTGTTGAGCTGGCCAATGGACATCTCCTCGCGCGGCGGGTAGTATTCAACGAGTGAGGGCCCGCGGAGGCGTGCACGCAGGTACTTGGCACCCGTGCGCAGCGAGTTTGGGTTGTACGTCGTCTGGAAAATGGAACAGCGCAGCCGCTTGAGCGCGGTGAGCACTCGGGGGTAGGGCTGTGTCATCGAGCGAGCGCAGGGAGGAGGAGGAGAGCTCGGAGGAGGAAAGAGAGACCGTGTGTAACCCCCAGAAAGGAAGGAGAGGAAGGAGAAAAAGGAGACAAATTCGGAATAGGCAAGTCGGTGTCGGGACGAAAAAGTGGGATTTTGAAAAGTCTGTTCCCGACATCGACGAGCTCTGCTGCTCATGCTGAGCACGTCGCTCTCGGTATGCGCTCGCTGTCGTCGCCCCCTCCTCACCAGGAGCCTCGCAACGGCCGTGCGTGGGCCGCCCGAAGCACACGCCGCTGTGCAGCGCACTAACTACCGCAATTCGTACAGGCCGCCGCCGCCTGCAGAGTACCGTGGAGGGTACGATCGCGACCGCCCCAGCTGGCCCCAGAAACAATTCCGTTCTCGCTCTGAGCGCCTGCCAAGGCCCAGTGCGCGCGACAGACTACAAGAGGAGCTGCACAGCTGGGTGCGTCAGCCAAAGACGTTACAGCGTCTGGTCAACATGGGGATCGAAGATGTACACGCACAGCGGCTGCTGGAAGTGTTCGTCGAGGAGATGCCCCGTACGCCTGGCGGCTGGTTCCCACCCACGGAGGACGGGACGTGGCAGATGGATCGCATCGAGGACGAACTACGCGCGAATCCTCGGAAAGCGTTTGACGGCGCACTCACGCGGCGCTTTATGGCTTGGGCGCTCGCCACACTCCGAACGCGTGGGCTCGTCCCCGCGCAGACGTATGCTACGCTCGCGGCCGTGCATGATGCGCTCGACTACGCACACCCTGCCGAGTGGTATGGCCAAGCGCGCATGCTGCGCCGCCGCGTGCACATGCACGTCGGCCCCACGAATAGCGGTAAGACACACGCTGCCCTGCGCGCGCTCGCAGCTGCGAAGCACGGCCTGTACGCAAGCCCTCTACGCTTGCTTGCGTACGAGGTTTTCTACCGCTTAAATAACGGGAGGATCGTGCCTGCTGGTGCGGATCCTAACGCCCCGCCCGAGACGCACAAACGCGTCTGTAATCTTCTTACCGGTGAAGAAAGCCGGATGATTGACCCAAATGCGGGCCTTCTTAGCTGCACCATTGAGATGTTTAGTCCGAACGCTCGCTATGAAGTCGCTGTTGTCGATGAGATCCAGATGCTCTCCGACCCGGAGCGGGGTGGAGCGTGGACGGCTGCTGTTCTCGGATTGAATGCTCAAGAGCTCCATCTCTGTGGTGAGGCCGGCGCTGTGCCTCTCGTTCAAAGCATGCTCAAAGACACCGGGGACGAAATAATTGTGCATCGTTACGATCGTCTGACGCCGCTTACCGTCGCTCCGACTTCTCTAGAGGGAAACTTCAAGAATATCCAAAAAGGAGATTGCGTGGTCTCGTTTTCTAGGGACATGCTCTTCGCGTTAAAAAGGAGAATCGAAAACGAGACCGGAATGCGTTGCGCGATCATCTATGGTCGGTTACCCCCGGAAGTGCGCAGCGAACAGGCGGACCTTTTCAACGACCCCGATAGTGGCTACGATGTTCTTATTGGCAGCGATGCTATAGGCATGGGTTTAAATTTGTATGTCCACTCCTCGTTTATTCTTTGTCCGTCTAATCGGCTCCACAGGATGATTAAACGCATCGTCTTCGAAAGTACAATGAAGTGGGACGGCGCGAAAGATGTGCGCCTTTCACTCTCGCAGCTTAAGCAAATCGCGGGCCGCGCAGGTCGCTACGGATTGCACGACGGCGATCTGGGCGGTGTTGTGACCACTTTGAACGACGAAGATCTCCCCCATGTCCGGCGTGCCGTTGATTCGCGCACTGTGCCATTGTCGAAGCGCGCGATTCTCCCCGCGATGGAGGCGCATTTCGGGTCGCTGGAGCAGATCCTACGGCCGGGGGCAGGCTTCGCGGCCATGCTTGATCTGCAGGACAGCGCGGCGCGCATGGCCCCGTGTTACCAGCTACGCAACTTGGAGAAACTTGGGGAAGCAGTCCAGCTCATCGACACGCTCTGCGTCGGGCAGACGCTCGAGGAACGTATGCGCGTGTTGCATGCCCCAGTTGTGTGGCGCGATGTGTCCGTGGCGCAAGCCTCGCAGCGCTTGATGCAGATGTACGTTACTGATTCGTACGTGAAGCTGCTACCGGCATTCAGCGAGCTGAAACTGCTCGAGGCGCTTGAGGAGGTGAACACTGCCCGTACGACGGAAGACGCACCACCCGTGAAGCCGGAGACGCTCTTACAGCTCGAGAGCTTGTATCGCGTCGCGGTCATGTACATGTGGTTCAGCATGCGGCTTCCGCTCGCGTTTTGTGAGCGCGAGGAGGCTGTAAAGATGAAAGAGGCAAGCGAGAAGGCGATCGAGTGGTGTCTCGAGACCACTCGGGATCTGAAGATGAAGCACAGGCGGACGAAGGCCACGAAGAGCCAGGGCGCACCGACACCGCCGGACGAATACGTGCAGCCGGTCATCAACGAGCCACTCATTGTGCAGACGTAGATTCGGAAGCCCTCCTTAGACGCCTAACGCTCATGATATTTGTTTTCCTATCAGGAATAGTCTCAGTCGCGCGCACGGTGCATTCGCTGCAAGCCTCCCTCGACCTAACAAGCTGCAGATCTCCTCCCCTATATCTACTTATCTAATTCTATAACTTACTAATCTTATCCCTTAACGCATCACATAGCAGTTTTCGCACACACGAACACCCTTCTCCCTAAACACCCATAGAGTTGTATTACATCCCCCCGTCTTCTCTTACACGAATAAACTACTCTAATCGTGCATGTAAAGTTCCTACATGTGCAAATATGCAAGAGCATAGAGGACGACCTTTCTCCCCTTACATCTCGTCTTCTACTTGTGTGGTGTTGGTGACGGCGGCCTCGTTGAAAGGCGGGACTTCGGGAACCACGAGCAGGTGCTCTGGTCCCACACTAAATTCAGGCGGTCCAAGGGATGCTGCGAGCCAGCAGTATCCCCAGTTGCAGGGGGTGTGGAGACAGCAGCTTTAAGGCTCTCGCACGAGAGCAACAGGCCGGCCAGGTGCTAAAATGATGAAGGTCAGATTAAATACGGAGACAAAATTTAAAGAGTGTAGTAGGGAATATATGTGCACTCACATGTTGGACAAATTCTACTCGACACAGCTGCAGGGACGGATCCGACTCGGCGGCGAGCCCAAGGTGTACGAGGTAAACCAAGGCGCGCCCAAATGCGCCCGCAGCTTTCTCTCGCTTAGTGCTCTGGCGTACACGTTAGTACCGGACATGGCGAGGGAAAGAATAGCCCAGGCTCACCTGTTCCTCGGAAATGACCGCTTTTTCTTGTTTGAGGAACGCGCGGTAGTCAGGCAGGAAGGGATCTGGCATATTGACGGACGCGAATTCAGGTTTCAGCACCCACTTGTATCGAACAGTGAAGTTCGTCCAGCGCCGCGTGGCGTCAAACGGGGATCTGCGGCTCAACACCTGAAAGTGAGGAAGTTTCGTGTGAGGACAACAATAGCACAGAAACGTTTGAGCAACTCACAATGAAACATCCAAATGACATCTCCCTTAGGAGCATGACGTACAACGACTGGGCTGTCAAGTAATTATGAGCCGGTGAACCTACAAACATTATTAGATTTCTTCACAACAGCGAATGAGCTCAAAAGCTACCTTGTGGAACAGCGTTCAGTAATTCTCGGATGACAGATTCATGACTCCCTAGCACCTGGTTTAGATACCAGTATGCAAAGGACCGCTCATCCGGCGCGTACAGGCCTAATTCGAATCCGGACAACACAATATCTCTAATAATGTCCGCGCGCCAGTGGAGGACAGCAAGCGGTATGCATTTGAGTATTCGAGACTCCGAAGTATCCTTCGTATTCCTCCCTTCATTTATTGTTTCGATGGGACTGATGAACTGGATGAACTTACCTGAGGAGTAACTTTTGCCGTCACAGATAATGCTGCATCGTACAGTAAATGCCAGTCAATTGAGGTTTTCATGTGATGTCGACGTTGCTGGGGACGATTGTGATACGACGACCAGACGTGCTGCAACAAGAGCTGTATTGGGAAAAGCGAGCGTTAATTTTAAAGCAAG
>JAKOPK010000335.1:0-30301 GCA_024195185.1 Coniferiporia weirii
TGTTAGAAGAGCGGGAATATCTTTTCCCAAATTTAAATAGTGAGCCAAAATCTTATCTGGCATGGTTTTTAAAATCCTGTTGTAAATTGCCGTTCGCGCTTGTGTTTCTGTGGTTGTTGGAGCACGTGTCATAAGCTCCTCATAACTTGCACTTTCGATTGCGCTTTGGATACAGAAAATCCACATTTTGTAATTAGTTTGGCCGTTGAGTTTGTCAATGCCGTCGAAAATTTTCAAAACGTCTGACAAATTTTTTGACATTTCTTCGTCATAGTTAGTAAAACTTCCACCTCCTGGAGGAGATGGTGACCTACTTGGAGGTTTTTCGGAATTTTTTTCTTCTTCAGTTTCTGGTTTTATGAATGGATTGTCAATTTTAAATTGTGTTTTCTCTTCATCAGTTGTTAATTGTAGAAACTTACGTATTCGTCCTGTTAGTTCTTGTACTGGTCCTGCGTCGGATATGCCATATTCTTCAGCAGTGATTTTCTGTTGTGACCAGTATTTAAATCTTATTTTAAACTGTTCGTTGTTAAGTTCACTGTATAGGAGAGCCGTCTGGGTTACGGATACGACGTAGGCGGAGTCGTTGATGGGAAACGATCAAGTGGGCGACGAAGATAGTGACGACGATGTACTTAGTAAGGCGCATACGGAAGACCTTGCGATGCTGAGTCGGGTTACGACGGAGGGCACGCTGGGCTCGAGGGTGAGCAAATGAGCTTGTAAGAACAAAGAGCATAAGCTTAAGGCTGTATGCTCGACGAGGTACAGCTTATATAGACCTATGGAATATGAGAGAATGAGGTAGAACGTGTTAGTGGTGAGGAGTGGTAGAACATGGTGGAAGTATGCGGAATGGGATGACTGAGCATGGTACATGATCAGTAAGCGCAACAGGCCATGGAACGTACTAGAGGCTTGTGGGGTTGGGAGTCTGTGGAGCGGGTGTAAGGAAAAAATGTAACATTCGTCTTTGTTTAAAGGTTTATACGTACTTAGAAATTCTTTTAATTGAGCTTGCGATCCTGTAGGGGGTATCCCTAAGGCGTCAGCTTCACGTATTAACATTTTATATTCTTCCATACATTCTCGATTTTCAACCAATCATTTAAGATCAGTTAATGTTGTAGCCTGCGTATATGTAATATCTAGTTTAGCAGCTTTTTCTTGTAATTCTTTTAATTCATAATGCTCACGTCTTTCACGGGCAGTTCTTTGTAACTCGGTCTCTGGCTCTTGAGCACTGGGAGACGATGGGTTCGATGACTGTGACATTGTATGTTAACTATATGCACTTATGCAATAGGAGCAAGGCTCATAACCTTTTAAGCGGTGAGATGTTAAGTGGTTGATGAATGCACAGTGGAGGGAATGGAATATTCAATGATTTATTGTAGGCCCTTTGGCCCTCCTTATATACACGTACTGTGGTAATCTATTATATAAGAGTAGGACTTATCCTTATATGTTCTGTACTGGCTCTTTAGCCAGGAGTGAGTAACATGACTTGGTCTGTGCGCTAATCATGCAATCATTGCACCATAGGTGCTTAGTCATTATACACGTGATATATATTTTAAGAGTACCTGTGGTTCACTCAGACTTCAAAGTGGCTAACTTTACTGGCCCCAAGTGTGACACCATCTGTACAGGCTTTGACCGAAACGTGATCAAGACTCAATACTATTAATTTGTTTTGCGAGAGATGGAGTCTCATTGATATAGCGATTGACCGTTTGATGTGCAGAATTTGTTCAACGGAAATGTAGCACTTTCCACTGTCGTAAGAATACCTAGCTATTTACGCCCCCATTCTGATGGTTTCGGATCTGTGCCGGCGCCTGTTGAAAGTATGTGCTTCTGGAGGTACAAACTCGATTGCTATCCTTTACTCCTTGCAACGCTACCTGTGCGGGTCTTCGGCTGGGTATCATGCAAATGCCCCCCTACTCTTGATTTCCGACAGTTAGGCGTGCATTTGGCCCTTCCCTCTACGTGTGTTTCTTTTCATCAGCTTCGTTCCACCACACATAAGATCGACTCAGAGCGATTGGCACTGTCGGAGCCGTGGATAACACGAGGTACGTTGGTACGTTGGTGCAATAGGCTGCACCCCACATAAAAGACCCCATAAGCACCAGAAGCATTGCTGTACTTAAAGTTTAATTAATTGTGTACTTCCAGAGGCCTTCGAACGGCGGCGCAAAAGAATATTGATCACGATGGTCCGCTCCAAAACCAGGAGCATCGTATTGATATGGATTTCTGGTGGGCCGCACGCTTATGATCTATTGATGCTCGATGCTCTCAATTCTTTTGTTATTATATCTGTACGCTTGTCTAGTCTCGTAAGATTGGTTGATTTAGCAACCAAATCCCTTTCACCAAAAGTTCAGAAGTTCAGAGGTTTGCCCGATCACTACTGCCAAGTTGCTCAGGCCCATCCAAGTGCTCTCATATCAAAAGGGACGCCTCATCTGTTATAGAACCCTGGTTGTTGCTATCTTCCATAGATCAAATGGATGGGTTAATAACTAGGGAAGTGAATCGGTAAATGGGATATCGGAGAGTATTATTCCGCAAATACACATCTGATCCGCAGAAGGCTGGCGTAAATCTGCATGCATCTGATGGCGTCAGCACGCGGAAGCAGAGAATACTCGTTCAAAGCCTGAATGAACATGGTCTGAAGATTTAAAAAATGTAGCGAAGAACTTACAACTGGGATTTTGGCAGAGGGACCAAGAACTTACATTATTGCATGATCACAGTATCTTTATCTTATTCAAGTTATTCCGGCCAAGTTGATCTAAGTTTATCAGAATTGATGCCATCAATAGTGCGTATGTAAGCTTCTGCCGTGTAATTTACCCACGCCGATCACGATGATCATAGTTCAGTAGTATTGAGACTCCGTCCAACTTCCGTTGCTGCGTCAGTAGGTTTGTGCGATGATTCAGTCCAAAAGATGCAGGTCCTATAAGACCTGATCATCGAACTCACCAGTAGCACCTCTGCTGCTCCAGGTGTCTTCCCTTGATTCCCTAACCCTTGTCGACGCGAAATTTCTTCGTCGAACTACAGACCCGACCCGGACACTGGCACCGCACATAAATCCTTAGGCCTTCACTATCACTCTCCGGAGATGGCTGCTCCTGTGGGTCCGGTTGGCTGGGACGGACTTTCTATCTCTTCCGACGTATATGCTGCTGGTGCGACCATTACAAAGAGTATTCAAGGCAAGTGGATCGCATTTTTTCCTGCTTATTCATCTGAACTACTGTGTTTTCTTTTTTTCAACCAATAATTAATGGGCGCCGTCGCAGTAGGCCTGGCCACACTGTTTTTCTATTATTGTGGTAAGAGCGGACACGTCGTTCACGAAAAAGGCTGACCTGATGCTTTACGACGCGGAAATGTAGCTTTACATCTTGATGAAGAGGCAGCTTTGCTTAAACCTGACCTCAGATGAATGTCGGGCTGACTTGTTTTGTCGTTATGCTAGGTCGAATATATCTGGGTGAATCGAAGTCGACTTCGAGGGGATACATTCTCGGTCTAACCTGATTGAACTACAGTCGCGGCTGTGGTCATGGGGAAAGATTATATATATCATTGTAAGTAGCGTCCGGAAGTGGGGCCCGGCGGGACAGTACACAGACTTAAACAGCTCTCTTTCAGACACGCTACTCGGGAGCCGTTTTCTTCTTGTACGTCCCGCTCAAAATTTCACTAGGGGCGTGCCTTGCTAATTACTGTCAGTCTCATGCTGACGACACTTGCGCCCGTGAGACGGAATGACTTCGGATATGTTATGTCCCCAAATGCACATTTAACAATTCTGGTAAGGCTACAATTATCTTATGGTATAATTAATCGTCTAAGTCTATCGTCAGGAAAAGGGACCATGTGAGTACATGAAAAGTTTGCTTACAGTATCTCACTATATTCGTCATGCGTCTTTAGGCCTGGGTGGATATTTATATCTAATATCCGGTACTGTTATTTTAACACTCGCAGATGGCAGGTGTAGATATTGTTGTCTAGTTTGCGAACAATGCGCTGACGCCTAAAACCCTTTCCCCAAAAGTTATATTAGCAATGCGAGTCTACGCGTTGTATGGAAAGAAGAAGATCACAATAGTCATTTCCGTCATATTGATAACAGTCTCTATCGTTACTCTCCAAGGTTTCGGACTTGTTTGTGAGGCAATTCTCGAGCACAGACCGCACTGCTTTGACCTGATGGCTGATCGTTATAGGGGATCGGATGCCTGGCTATGAATGCATAGGAAAATCTTGCGTGGAAAGCCCTGCTATCCCATTCCAAATCACAATTACGTGCACGGAGGCTTCGGCAGACATCACACTTTTCGGATGGGTTGGCACGTTCATTGTGGAACTGGCATTTCTTATTTTGGTCCTAGAAAAAACTCGGAAGATGAAAAAGGCGGTCGTTGAATACAGCTTGGTCGGTAATGAGGCGCGGCCGTATGTGCACGATATTATCAGGTTCATGGTACAAGACTCCAAGAGCTACTTCATTCGGTGGGTCTGGGCCAAATCTAAGGCAATAGAACAGGATTAATGGATTATATTCCTTTATTCGTCTAAACAGCATTTTCGCCTTCTGCACAATCGGGACCTGTTGTAACTTACTCGCCCTTTTTAGCGGCGTCGCATTCAAAAGTAAAACTGCTGCTGTAGCCGTGCGTGGCGCTTCCCTTCCATGCAGATTTTTGCGCACCATACCGAGCTGACACGACTCGCATGCTCAGTTCAATCTTTTGGTGATACAGCAAAACACGATTTTGACTGGTGATAACCGTCATCACGATACTCACGCCAAAACTATTGCTCGACTTAAGGATGGACTACTACGGGGCAGTTGGGACGACACTCACCGATGAGGCGGAGCTTTCGTGGAATCCGGCTACCCCAATAAACGAATCAACGAATGCTGACTGTTCGGACGCAGCGGTCGGAGCTGCAGATGGAAGCGAGGAGAGAGGAGTTTTTAGCTGCTAGCCTCGGAGAAACGTAGCCGTGTCGAAGTTCCGATTCAAAACGTGGCGCCGTGACTGCGCATTTCCTCCGCGCCTGGACCAGTCGGAGGGTGCCTGTTTTACTTGTCTATTATAAGCTTCGGAATAAGCACTATTGGTCCGAGCATAACCTGAACGTCAGAAATGCGCATGCGAGGACTTGGAAAAGGACCACACGTTATACCGCTGGAGTCAATTTGCTTTATGGTTATCATGTACATTAAACGTAACTCAGGCTTGAAAGCGCCAGTGGTTTAGGATTGCGCGGCGACTCCGAGGTCGCGAGTTGCAGAAACGTCGATCCAGGCTCGTCACAAATGATCCCCGTCCGCGGCCGCAGTCACTGTCACTGTCGCTAGTATTGCGCTTAGTGCTACTTACTGTCGGCATCTCGTCTGCATCGTCTCTCTCGCTGCGCGTCGCCCGGGTGCGCAGTGTATTTCAACTTGCTTTCACCGCCTCGTGATATCGCCGAAACGGAATGATTCGCTACAGTAAACGCCAGGCTGCGGCACAGCCACTGCCAGCTAACAAAAAAAGCGAAGGATAGCTTCTTCCAGGCGCCACTTACACTGAGCACACCCTTTTTTTCTCTGAATCATTCCTTTTCCTCAGACCACCACCATGCGCTCTTTCCTCTCCTCGGCTTTACTCTCAAGCGTACTCGCTGGCGGCGCCATTGCATCCTCCTGGCCATCCTCGGGCCATAGCTTTGGCGTTAGCAACCAACACAGCGCGCGCCAAGAGGGCGTCGGCGCTGACGCCAGCACCAGCACGAATGGTACGAATGTGAAGGAGGTCGAGATGGTCGCCTCCGCATGGTACACAGGCTGGCATGCTGGCGACTTTCCTCTCAACAACGTCAGCTGGGACAAGTATACTCAGCTGACCTATGCCTTCGGGTGCGTCCCCCTATCTCTCCTAATATTATCTTGCACTCTTTGTTCACATTTTGCGTAACCAGAATCACCGTCGACGATCCTTCAACCATCTTCCTCAATGATTCTGATATAGATCTCCTTCCCCAGTTTGTTGCCAAGGCGCACGAGAACGTGAGTTTCTTTTTTGTGTCGCTTTGTGTTTGGTCCGGACGTGTGTACGGGCGTGCTCTCCGTGTTGTGGAATCTTTGAGCGTACACCGCGGCTTTGAGACGTCGCCCGTCTTTTTTTGGACTTCACCGAACAATCATGTCCTGTCATGAAACCTTTATATATTCATGTTCTCGTTGTTTTATAATATGTCCTGGGAAGATGAATGATGACTTATTTATGTGATGGTTGTCAGGACGTGAAAGCATCGCTTTCAATTGGTGGTTGGACTGGCGCAATCTACTACTCTACCAATGTTGGTAGCGCCGAGAACCGCACCCTGTTCGTCAAGGCCGTCACTGACCTCGCGGAAAAGTACAAGCTTGACGGTATTGATTTCGAGTATGTCTTGCCACCTACTGTTATGGGTTATACGCTGACTCTGAGCCGCCTGTAGCTGGGAGTACCCGGGAAATCAAGGCATTGGCTGCAACACCATTTCACCGAATGACACCTCCAATTTCCTCGCGTTCTTGGAGGAGCTGCGCTCGACTCCCACAGGCTCTAAGCTCATTCTCACCGCTGCGACAGCTATCACACCCTTCTATGGCGCTACTGGCTCTCCGTCGTCGAACGTCTCCGCATTCTCTAAGGTACTCGACTACGTCGAAATCATGAACTATGATATTTGGGGTTCGTGGTCATCTGCCGCCGGGCCGAACGCGCCGCTCAACGACACGTGCGCGCCGTCTGCGGATCAGCAAGGAAGTGCGGTGAGCGCGGTCGCCGCGTGGAACGCAGCCGGCATGCCGCTCGCGCAGATTGCCCTTGGAGTCGCATCGTATGGACACAGTTTCGCCGTGAACACGAGCTCCGCATTCTCGAACGGAAGCACGACTGAGCTTGCGGCGTACCCGCCGTTCGATAACAATGTGTTCCCCGTGGGCGACGCGTGGGACGACGCACCTGGAGTGGACGTGTGTGGTGTCTTCGAGAATCAGGGTGGTCTTTGGGACTTCTGGGGTCTGATTGGAGCCGGCCTTCTCGACAAGAACGGCAGTGTCGCTGAGGGTGTCCCCAGTCGCTTTGACGAATGCAGCAAGACTGTGTGTTCTTTTCGCTTATTACTTTTTGCCGTCACTAACTTGATGTCCGACAGAACTACGTATACAATACGACCACCCAGGTCATGGTCTCGTACGACAGCGCCGAGGCCTTCGCTGCGAAGGGCGCCTTTATCAAGGATACGGGTCTTCGTGGGTTTGCGATGTGGGAGGCAGGTGGTGACTTCGAGGATATTCTTCTTGATGCTATCCGCGGTGCGGCAGGCTTCGATGTTGACGAGTGCGACTAGGGGTCAATATTAACGGAGTGTGACTTGAGCCGAACGTTCTTTAGAATTCCTTGCTGTTGCAAGTTTAGTTGTTTATCTGCGCTGCGCGCGCCGTTCTTTTTTTGTGACTGTCGCTACTTACTGATATATTCGTTCTCCCGCGTCCTTTTTGCTCCTTACTGTGTATTTACGTCCAGAATGTTCCGCGCAATTCCTCTAAATTTAAACTGATATTGCCCTGGCGAGCGCGCTAGTACTTATTGACAGTGATGAAAAGATCACGAGGAAAGACTTCGGCGACAAACTTGCTCCCAGAAGATTAATTCGGCCGGCGCACTATATTTATTTTAATTGAAGAGGTGTTTCGTACGTAAGGATAGTCCTCAAAGTATCCTGCCAGTAGGAAAAGTCAATAGGCATTGGGGAGCCGCTCACTTTGGGGGGAAGTTTTGAGTACGCTGCCACTCCTTGGGCGTACTCAAAACTTCCTCAAAAAAGCAACACTCGTTTCCAGGTGAACACACTCAGATACGGAAGAGAGATATATGGACAGTGGTGGAGGTGTTTATTACATGTTGTGTGATTAGGAATACGCGACTTATGACTATGTCAAGGAGTCAAGGCGGGTTTTCGGTACCTGTCAATGTCAGTGAGCTTTTTGTAAATTAGAACATCTCCGCCATGATACCAGGAGAACCCACAGGGTCCCGGCTCTCCTTCAAAAACATGCTCATACCTCACTTAGCCGCTGCGGATGGCTAACGAGTGAGTATGTGTTGAGAGGTAGGAGAGGAAACACATACGGCGGTATGTACATTTGTACATGGAGACCTTATCCTTCGGCAACATATTCCATACGATCTCCTTGTCCATTTCAAAAGAACAATCGTCCATTTCCAGAGATTCAAATACAGGAGCGTTGATGATGTCTTTGATACTAGAGATAAATGACGCATTAAGACCAAGTAATTTTTCGAGACGTAGTGTTCTGAGGGGAGGATAAGGCGACTCTCCCTGCTCCCGTTCGTGTACGTTGAATGTACTTGGAGGAGAAAACCAATCACAGGAGACGCGTAGGTGCTGGAGTCTCGCCGGAAGCCTGGAGAAAGCGACATCCAACGCCTCATCTATATCATCATCATCATACCAGTCACCTCTATAAAGCTCGAGGTCAAGTGACTCGACGCAAGACCAGCGTAATTCATCTTCTGGAAAGAGGACCCCCAGCTGCCATCCAAGTTTGAAGGCATTAATATGGATAGTTAACTCTGTTACGTTTGGCGTCGAAATTGCCTCTACAACTTCTTTGAGAGGGCTGTCTACGAGTAGCTCATAGCCTGGGTCCGTACGCAATTTTAGTTTCCTTAGTAGTGGCAACTCCACACACGTGGCTTCCGAATCCATCTCAAAAGTGATCTTCACAAGGACGATAGACAGCTCAGTAAGGGAGTGCAGCGAGCGCAAGAGTCCCGTGATCTCGTGCATACGCCGTTCTGGATATCCGTCTTCGTAAGATTCAATTAGATCAAATCGAAAACATGTTACCGATGTCGCGGGAAGCATGGGGATGAGATTAACTGTGTTTACAGTCCGGAGCGCGGGCATCTTCCATGTATTAAAGAAGTGCTTTAGGTCCTTGTCTGGGTCCTGCTCGTTTTCCACTACGACACCATCATCACCAAGGAGCACATCGTACTTGTAATCTACATGAAGCGTTTCGAGGGCCGAAAATGTGTTCACCGATGATAAAATGGCCAAGCCCGAAAATATGTCCCGAGACGTGTTCCGAAATCCGCTGATGGAGAACGATCTCCATCGCGACGAGTGGGGAGCGACCATTTGGAAGAACTTCCTGGTACGGTCAGGAATGGAGCGCTTTCCAGAGAGAAATTTTATATCAATCCCAAGAGATTTGCTTCTCTCGAGATAGTGTTTAGGATAGTTTTCGTTGGTCAGATGCGTCCACAATTGAGGTGTCTGTAAAGCAATGTTGCGAAAGTCCTTGTTGACCAGCGAAAGGCTAGTGCACGCTCCAGTGTCGCTTGCAAACACCCCCTCGAATATTTGCACGACAGTTTCAATGGGCAAAGCCTGAAGTCCCCTCCGACAGATGATGGGGAATACCCCAGACCTCATCGAGATAGTACCCTCTCTCACAATGCGTGAGAGTACGCTGAGAGACCTGCTGAGTGCCTTGAGATTTTGCAGGACAGATATAACTGACGATACATCGCCGCGGTCCTGCAACAAGGTAGCGAGAAAAGGCCTTGCAACAACAGCAACTCAGCGCACTGTATACTTTCGAGGAAAAGGAAACAGGTTCCAGACCCGTCCAAGGCAAATATCTTGTCCGGATCCGGCAGATCTTGTTCCAGAACCGGTCTTGCATGAGAAATAAAGCTTTCGAGTAAGCTAAAGTCGATCTCCTGGAGCATCTTCGCGTTCATGGCGGTGACCGTTAATGAGTGGGGGCAACGCCAGCAGGGGCTTTGTGTAAGCTGACAAAAGATCGGCACCTTCCCCATTCAGTAATTTGGGTGGCAACAATTTCAGTTAAATCACGTCGATTGGGGCAGTATTGCGCTCAAAAACTCATTCTGTAAATTCTCACTGACTCTGTCACTACATGTACTTACTGTATCCTAGTACTATGTTGTTAATCTGACAATCACGCCCAATCATCGTGACAGACTTTGTCCATCAAATGCTGCTGCTAGCAGCGTTGAACTCTCTCTCCATTTAGTCAGTGTTCAGGTTAGTGAGCCGGTAGTTGGCACGATCATCATAGCAGTAAGATTTCAATCCAGAAGATGTAATAGATAACTATGTAACATATTGGTAGAATAGACTTCAAGGTATATTGAATCGAAAGAAAGAATTTCCACTTACTTACGCATCGTTACGAGTAGCTAGCCTTCTCTTTCGGGAGGTAAACGCGACGTTCGAGGATCCTTGTCCTGTCTGTGTTCCGGACATGCTCCCACTCGTTTAAACAGGCCAGTTTATCATGGGTTTGAGGACGAGTCATGGAATATGATACATATCGGGAGAACCAGGTGCCCTTCCTGCTTTGGGCGTATTCAAAGTCCCCTCTTTATTTTGTTGATGTAACAGGCATCCCTGCTTCGAGGTGAGTTAAGGTCGAAACATAAGAGGAGCTGGATACGTGCAATTTCCATTTCAGATCTTTACCCTCCGGCATCAGTTTCTGCACAACTTTCTTATCGATACGGGGACAATCAATGATTTCGAGTGTCTCAAACACGGGCGCATTGATTATATCTTTGATACTAAAGATGAATGGCGTATCGAACTTGAAGCAGTCTTCGAGCCGTAGAGTTCGGAGCGGAGGATAAGGTGACTGCCTACGCTCGCGTTCGTGTACAGTAAGCGTGCTTGGACTGTCGATACCAGTGCAGGAGATGCGCAAGTGCTGGAGTCTCGGAAGCCTGGTGAAAACGATATCCAACGGACTATATGGCACATATCTTCTATCGTAGAAACGAACATCAAGATCAAGTGACTCGAGATGAGACCAGCGTGGACTATCTTCCGGAAAAAGAAGCTCGAATTGTGACTCGAGCACGGAAAGCGTACGTTCCTCGACGTGGAGAGTCAGCTCTGATAGATTCGGTGTAGAGATTGTCCCTAGAAGTACACCAAGAAGTATGTCATCCCTTTGCGGATCTATTCCAATTCGTAGTTTCTTCAGTTGCGGAAGTTCCACATACACATCATCGAACATGTCAGAGGGATCCTCAACAATTGCAAGGTCGATGGATAACTCGTTGAGGGAGCGCAGGCGCCGCACGAATTCTGCGATCTCCCCCAAACTCCATTCGAAACCATCACGTTCATGGGATATATTGAGTCGAAAGCATGTTATCGATGTAGTGGGGACTCGGAGCAAGGGAACGAGATTGACAGTCTCTACGGTTTGGAGTGCGGGCATTTTCCATGTATTGAAGAAGTGCGCAAGGTCCTTGTCTGGATCCGGGTCGATGTCACGGCCATCATCAAATTCATCATCAAAGTCATCATCAATGTGCGTACTAAGATAATCAATACGGAGCGTTTTAAGGGCAAGGAAGCCATTCGCCGGCGAAATGTTGTGCAGGTCTGAAAATAAGTCTTGAAGTGAATCCTTAAATGCGACGTCGAGCGAGAACGACTTCCATCGGAACGAGTGTGGCGCGACCATTTGAAGGAACAACCTCGCACGATCAAGGGTAAAACACCATGTATTTTCGATGCTTACATCTATGCCGGTGGACCTGCTCCTTTCGAGATAGTGCTTCGGATACATATTGCTTGTCAAGCGAGTCCATAGTTGAGGTGTATTCAAAGCAACGCTACGGAAGCCCCTGCTAACTAACGCCAGGTCTTCACATTCATTCGGTCCGGTGTCGTTGTCAGTGCACACCTCCTCGAATATTTTCGAAATGACTTCATCGGGTAGTGACAAAACTCCCTTTTGATAAAGGGGGGGAAGCACCTCTACCTGCACTCTGGGAAGACCCTCCTTCACTGTCTGAGACAATAAGTTGAGAGCGCTGGCCAGGGCTTTGAGCCTATACAATGCAACTGTAACAGAAGACGCGTCATGGCAGTCCTGCAATAGGGCGGCGATAAAGGGCCTTGCGACAAGACGCCGAGTTAGTGGCAAGCGCGATAACCCGAGCCTACGATGGAAAACATACCCATCCAGAGACAAAATCTCGTCTAGATCTGTTTGATCTTGTCTTGAAATCGCCTTTGCGTGCGAGATGAAGTTCTCGAGCAAGTTGTAATCAATCGACTGGCGTGGATTCGCTTTTATGGTGGTCATCGTCGAGAGAAAACAAGATGTATCGTGGTCTGACTCCGAGTCGGACTGCCGATGCATGTGCTTTAGCGCCGATCACCTCCGACGACTCGGCCCACTCTCGGACTCTAGTCTTGATCAGTATCAAATGACGTCCGAGTCTCTTTGACTGCCAGTGTTTGCGCCCACTATCATTGTTTTGGAGCTGCTAGTATTTATGTGCTTCTTCTGATTCATTCGTCTGTTCCAAGATGAAGGTTGGAGAAGAGTGGCTCGTACGCTCGAAGCCTCTTGAGCAATGGCAGGTGTGGGCACGCCGGCAGTCGAAATAGTAGTAACAAAGTCGTGGAGCGGAATGTATGCCAATCCCTCCTGCAGATAGAACCTCTTGTAGATAGCGCTAACACCTCGTTGGATTGCGTACGGCGTCGTGGCGAGAGCTATCGTGCCCGCAGCCATACAGCGGATATAGCCCTATGTGATACCTCCAAAAACATAGGAGTGAGATTGTCCCTACTCATACGGCATTATCGTATACTAAGTATTCATAAAAATATCGATATAAGATAGGCCCAAGCGTTGAAGTGGATAGCGCAAAACGCTTGAGTTATTAGATGAATAGAAAAATCGCAGTGAACGTATTGTTATGAGCAACCGGCATCGATACTCTTTTGGAGGTAAGCAGGACACTTCGCGATAAGTGGCTTTGTTTGAGTTCTAAGCATGATCCCACACGTCGAGAAGGCTGATTTTTCGCAGGTTAAATCGCAACCCGAGAGCTACTGCTTGGAGTATATCAGGAGAGCCCGGCATCCCGCTCCTTCTTCATGCGTGCAAACCTAGGTCCCAATTCGTTGGCTCCCTCGGCGCTTCTGCTTCGGGATGAATAGGAATTGGAACACGAGAGGAAAATCGACACGCACAGTTTCCATTCCAGGACCTTGTCCTCTGGCATCAGTTCCCGCACAATCCCTTTCTCGATTAGGGGACACTCATCAATTTTTAGCGAAGCAAACTCGGGGGCATTGATAATACCCTTGATGTTGAAAATGAACGACGTATCGAAATAGGAACAGCGTTTGAGTTCTAGTGTACGCAGTGGAGGATAAGGCGACTGTTGACGCTCGCGTTTGTGTACGTTGACTGTGCTCGGGTGTTCAATCCCTTCACAGGAGATACGCAAGTGCTGGATTTTCGGAAGCCTGGTAAAGATGATGTCCAACGTTCCATCTGACACATATCCGTCTTCGTAGAATTCAAGTTCGAAGTCAAGTGACTCGAGACGAGGCCAGCGGGAGTTGTCTTCCGGAAAGAGGTCTTCCAGTCGCATCTCGAGATCGCCAGGCACGTACGAGTTTATGCGGACGGTCAGCTCGGATACATTCGGTGCAGAGATTGCTCTCAAAAGCGAACCACTCGTGTATGTAGCTTCCATAAGCTCAGTGCGCAATTCAAGCGTCTTCAGTCGCGGTAGCTCCACGTGCATATCCTCCACACTCGAAAATAGGACTTTCCAAAGGTGGATGGACAGTTCCTTGAGGGAGTGAAGCGAGCGCAAGAGCGATATCACCTCCCGAAGACTCCATATGGAAGAATCCTCATACTCATAAGCGCATAGCTTGAGTCGAAGGCATGTTATTGATACCGTAGGAAGCAAAGGGATGATATTTTCCACGTTTACAGTCCGAAGCATAGGCATCTTCCATGTACTGAAAAAGTGCCTTAAATTCTTGTCCGGATCCTGCTCGTTTTCCGCGATATTGAGTTCGTCATCTATAGGGAAATCATACCGGTAATTGATATGAAGTGTTTCGAGGGCAAGAAACGTGTCCGCCGGCGAAATCTTGCACAAGTCTGAAAAGACACTACGGAATGACCTCTTGAACCCGGTCAACGACAACGATTTCCACCGGGACGCGTGAGGTTCGGCCATATGAAGAAATAGCCCGGCACGACTTGGTGTGATGACCCGTGAAAAGTCCTCATCGCAATTTAGTATAACATCAATACCAACAGATTTGCTCCTTTCGAGACAGTGCTTCGGGTTCATGATGCTGGTCAAATGTGTCCATAACCGAGGCACCTTTATGGCGATGCTGCGGAAGTCTTTGCGACAAGCATGAGGTCTTTGCGCGTGTGCGTGTCTCCGTCACAGGCCTTCTCGAATATTTTTGCAATAATCTCGAAAGGAAGAGATAGGAATCCTTTCCTATAAATGACTGGAAGCATTCCCAATCGCACTTCGGGCAGACTCTCCTTCACCGCATGCGATAGCAGTTCGAGGAAGCTATCCAGTGTTTCGAGTCTATCCAACCCAGCTACCGCGGATGATGCGTCATTGCGGCCCCGGAATAAGGTAGCTAGGAATGGCCTTGCAACAAGGTCAAGTTAGCGTGATGGACATTTTGAAAGAAAAAAAAACGGACCCGTCCAAGGCCAATATCTTGCTCAAGTCTGGCTGGTCTTGTTTTAGGTTCGATTTCACGTGTGAGAAGAAGCTTTCGAGCAAATCGGGATCGATTGTCTGAAGCGCCTTTGTCTTCATGATGGTGGTAACCGTCGAAAGCTGGGAAACGGAATAAATCAAAACGCGTCCGACGCGACTTTCAATTCTCACTAATGTGTTTCACCGCGTCTTGTACATCGTACTGTACTATCGTGTGACCCCTCTTACAAAATCGCATTTCTGAGCTTCCACATAACTAAACTACCTTCGGAAAAATTCATGCAGGCTCTGGTAGATTGTATAACAGTAACTGCAAAATTTTCTTTGTAAAAAATTGCATTGGTGTGAAGCCATTGTCAAAATACATGTTTTTTCGGTCTGTAGAGGTCATTTGGGACCACCGGCCCACACAACATGCACGCATATTAGCAGATATATTGTCATAAACTTATTTATTAGATATCAGGTCATGTTATTGTGCTATTCCGAGAGGAATAGCTCATTGTGGTGCGTCGAAAGAGAGAAATTTATCTAAGGGGTGATAAAAGGTGACAGAATGCACCTGGCATGTCTGTTCCATTTGAGACTCCGCCAGCGACCGGTGCTGATCGTCTGCCCTGATGCCGAGTGTCCATCAGTCGGAGTGTTAAGGATTTCTGTGACAGAGCGTGACCAAAGTTTTGTAAGAGGGGGGCACCTTCATTCTGAGAGATTCTGCTTATCAAAAACTAACCGGAAAATTGCTGGAGATAGATAATTGCAAGTACAATGAAAAAGTAAAGAAAGAGGTGCGTCCAAGAAAATTTGTGTTCTGTAGGTTCAAAATACAAAAGTTTTGTAAGAGGGGTCGCACGATAGTAGCGGTGTATAAATCATGCAGAATTTAAAAAAAAAGAATAAAAAAGCGACGTCGCCTAACGCGCACGTGACGGGTTTTACCGATAAATTCAAGCACGGCACTTCCCGTGCCGTGAAGTCTTCCCGGGAGCCGTGCGTGTAAAATGTTTACATAAAGCAAGAAAAAAAACGATGCGTCGTGAGATAGTAGTGTGTCCGCTGAAGTATTGACCTATATGATTATTGCTACGATAATTTCAAGGGTCCGATGGCCTCGACCCGGCTGCGCTCGTCAGTCGTGATCCGGGAGGACTCGGAGGGGACGGACCAAACCAGCGAAGAACCGTCACGGTAGTCACTCATTGGCATGCTCCTGCAGTGCTATATCATACTGTGCATAGCAGGTGCTGTTGGTTTTCAGAAATTCGCGGCACTTGCGCTCCGTTCACCAACTTATAATCCCACGAGAGAACTCGAGCGCACGCACAGGCAGTAAAATACTGCGAAAAAAAAAACTATCTCCGAACGGTCGAACTCGTCATCAAGCTCGGATTTTAACAAATACAATGCACGATCTATGTAGATGGGCGAGCACTGGGTAGCAGCCGTACCACTGGCAAGTGACAATGTGAGTCCCGTCGAGTGTGCAAACTCGCTCTTGAATGTCGATGACGGTACAGTAGACGGACAAAATCTTCAGCTCCATTATGACTTTCCACCGGATATCACTCTACAAACACTGCCCACAACTACTCTGTAAATACTAAATATTTAAGATCCCAGAGAAACGCAAGCGGAATAAATCTTACGGGACTGATACAGATTGATAGTTTAAAGTGTTGAAACTAGATCTATGCTCAGCCCTCGGTGTATCGAGCGTCTACATGAAGAAGTAAATGCCTAGATATATGCCAGGTAATCAAGTGAAAGATCAATTGGAAACGCTATGAGAGTAGCTCACCTCAGCGCTCGGTGTATCGAGCGTGAGTTTCATATATGCGCGTGAAGCAGAATAAACGCACATATTGAAACTATTTACCCATATAAGAGAAAAAGATTAACAGAACTATATAGTAACTCGCCTGGGTTGAACTGGAGCTTGCCGTGCTTCAATATAAAGTTGGTATCGCCCGGATATGCGCCGTTATTAAGAGCAAATAACCAGAATATAGAATGATTCGAAAATACTGTGTCGACACATTATAGTGGCCCGATGCTCCGTTTTATATGGAAGGCGGTCGTGGGTGCATCTGCTCTATTTCTTTTCGAGCTTACGATTAACTGCAGATCGGATCATAGGCCAAGCCTCAATAGACGCTAGCCCATCCTGACCACGCTTACAATATTTTTCACTTTCCACCAAGCAAAGGGCTTCTGCTTACGAATGAGTATATCACAAAGGCGCAAGGAAGCAGGAACTCACAATTCCCATTTTAGTTCTTTATCTTTCGGCATCATTTTTCGAGCGACTGCCTCGTCTATTTTAGGACAGTCGTAAATGTGTAAAGACTCGAACTCAGGGGTGATGAGGATGTCTTTAATGCTGAAAATAAAGGACGTATCGAACATTCTGCAGTCTCTGAGATTTAGTGTTCGCAGTGGAGGATAAGGGGATCGTCCACGCTCGCGTTTGTGCACTTTGATAGTACTTGGGTGCTCCATCCCTATGCAGGTGATGCGCAGGTGCTCGATTTGGGGAAGTCTAGTGAGAGCGGTATCTAACGTCCCTTCTTCTTCAGGATCATGATCGAGTTCCGAAATTTCAAGACTGAAGTCCAGAGATTTAAGACGGGGCCAGTGTAACCTTTTTTTAGGAAAGAGGGCTTTTAACTGACGGTCGACGCCGCCGAGAACATATACCGATAAGTGAAGGGTTAATTCCATTACGTTTGGCATGGAGATTGCCCCGAGGAGGTCGCGGAGAAAATTCCCTTCGACTTCCTCCGTGCTCAATCGTAGTTTCTTCAGTTGCGGTAGCTCGATAGGTACGATGTTCTCTCTCGAAATTTGATTGAGTGAAATTAGCTCGACGCTTAGTTCGCTGAGGGAGTGCAGCGGTTGTAATAGCGTTATGATCTCCCGTATTTTCCAAAAATGGGAGTAATCATGTTCGTCCTCTAGTTTGAGTTTAAGGCACGGTATTGTTGCTGTGGGAAGCGGTGGGATGAGATTAACAGTCTCCACAGCTCGAAGCGCAGGCATTTCCCATGTAATGAAAAAGTGCCGGAGGTCCTTGTCCGGGTCCTGCTCGTTGTCCATAACGTAGTCACCGTAAACGGGTATACCATCGTGCTGATAATCGATGCGGAGCGCTTCAAGGGCGAGTAACGTATTCAATGAAGGGATCTTGCCCAGGTCCGAAAATAGGCCTTGCCATGAGATGTCAAAATCATCGATTGAGAACGACCTCCATCGAGACGAGCGAGGCGCGACCATTTGGAGGAATAACCTGCCACGATCGGGGTTATTGGAACCGCCGAAAGCATTTCTGATTTTGAGTGCGATGTCTATCCCAATGGTTTTGCTCCTTTCGAGATAGTGCTCCGGGTATATAAAATTGGTCAAGCGCGTCCATAATCGGGGTGTCTTTAAGGCAATGTCGCGGAAGTTTTTGCTAACCAGTGCGAGGTCTTCACACGCGCGCACCCTCGGTTCATCGCCATCGCACACCTCCTCGAATATTTGTGCAATAACTTCTGCGGGAAGAGACAGAAACCCTTTCTGATAGATGGCGGGAAGCACCGCGGACCGCACCCCAGAAAGGCCCTCCTTCACGATACGCGACAATACGTCAAGAGAGCCGATCAGAGCTTTAAGTCTATCTAGTACGGATATAATGGACGACACGTCATTGTGTCCTCGCAGCAGGGCAGTGAGAAATGGCCTTGCAACGACGCCAAGTTAGCAAGCGCGACAACCATTTTACGAGTTGAAAGGAAAACGGACCCGTCCAGAGCCAAAATCTTGTCTAGGTTTGTTTGGTCTTGTTTTGGGATCGCTTTTGCATGAGAAATGAAGCTCTCGAGCAAATTGTAGTCAATCGTCTGGTACGAATTTGCGTTCATGGTGGTTGAGGTCGAAAAAAAAAAAGCAGGAGAAATTGTACACCGTACGCGACTCGGACCCTGTTGTTGCATGCGCTCCAGCGCCGCCAACTCGGATCAACTCCGAGAGCGTCAAATCTGCCGTAGCCTGTTAGTGGGGCCGAGTCACCTCGACTGTTTGCACTGTCTATCGTTGTTATGGTATACGCCTCTTCTGGTTCTTTGTGTTTGTTTGATTATAAAAGCTGTGATAAAGTGACTCCCCGACGCATTGGCAGGCCCTGCGGGTACACCAGCAGTTGGAACAGTTGCAGTCATATATCAGTTCTCTGGCGGATAGAGCACCCCGGTAGATAGAGCTAACGCCACGGTGGGTTGCGTGCGGCGTGGTAGGACCTATCATACCTGTGGCCGATAATGTAGCAGGCACTACTACGTGAGCGGGTATAGTAAGTATCTACATGCTGTGGAGGACAGCTGTTATATTTGCGTGGGAAGTAACATTCTCACGACCATCCAGCGGTTTTTTCCCGTCCACCTGTCTTCCTCAGAGTCAATATTGCTTCTTTGCGCCCAGATGCAGCGGAAACATCATACGACTCTCTATGGTCTCCCGAAAAACATAAAGACGAGATTGTCCTAGAGTACGACATTATCGTATACTATGTAAGTGGGTAGTGGAAAGCGTGCGAGTTGTTAAATGAATACATCGTTATGGGCAATGGGAAACAAGCAAGATGCTCAGCAATATGTGGCTTTGTTTAAATTATGAGCGTATCCCCACTCGTCCGAGTCATCCGTACATTAAATCACAATTCAATAGATACGATCCTCGAAATATATCAGGAGAGCTAGCCATTCCGCTCCTCCTTGATGCGCTCAAGCCTCAGTCTCAGTTCGTTGGCTCCCTTGGCGCTCCTGCTTCGGAATGAATAGGAATCAGAACACAAGAGGAAAATAGACACGCACAGTTTCCATTCCAGGACCTTGTCGTCCGGCATCAGTTCCCGCACAATTCCTTTCTCGATTAGGGGACACTCATCAATTTTTAGCGAAGCAAACTCAGGGGCTTTGATGATGTCTTTTAATACTGAAAATGAACGATGTATCGAAATAGGAACAGCGTTTGAGTTCTAGTGTACGCAGTGGAGGATAAGGCGACTGTTGACGCTCGCGCTTGTGTACGTTGAGTGTGCTCGGGTGTTCAATCCCTTCACAGGAGATACGCAAGTGCTGGATTTTTGGAAGTCTGGTAAAGACGACGTCTAACGTTTCACCTGACACATATCCGTTTTCCTCGAGTTCAAGCTCGAAGTCGAGTGACTCGAGACGAGGCCAGCGGAGGTTGTCTTTCGGAAAAAGGTCTTCTAGTTGCATCTCGAGTTCGTCAAGCATGTACGAGTCTATGCGGACGATCAGTTTGGATACATTCGGTGCAGAGATTGCTTTCAAAATCGATCCAGTCGTGTATGTTTCGTCCATAAGCTCGGTGCGCAACTCAAGCGTCTTCAGTTGCAGTAGCTCTACATGCATATCCTCCACACTCGAAAATAGGACTTTAGAAAGGTGAATGGACAGTTCCTTGAGAGTGTGTAGCGGCCGCAAGAGCGATATGACCTTCCGCATACTCCATATGGAAGGATCGTCATACTCATAAGTGCCTAGCTTGAGTCGAAGGCATGTTATTGATACCATAGGAAGCAAAGGGATGATATTTTCCACGTGTACAGTCCGAAGCATAGGCATCTTCCATGTACTGAAAAAGTGCCTTAAATTCTTGTCCGGATCCTGCTCGTTTTCCATGGCATTGAGTTCGTCATCTATAGGAATATCGTTCTGGTAATCGACGTGAAGTGTTTCGAGGGCGAGAAATGTGTCCGCCGGCGAAATCTTGCACAAGTCTGAGAAGACATTTCGGAATGACTTCTTGAACCCGGTCAACGACAACGATCTCCACCGGGACGCATGAGGTTCGGCCATATGAAGAAATAGCCCGGCACGACTTGGTGTGATGACCTGTGAAAAGTCTACACCGCAATTCAGTGTAACATCTATACAAACAGATTTGCTCCTTTCGAGATAGTGCTTCGGGTTCATGGTGGTGGTCAGGTGTGTCCATATCCGAGGCACCTTTATGGCGATGTTGCGGAAGTCTTTGCTGACAAGCGTGAGGTATTTACACGTGTGCGTGTCCTCATCGCAGGCTTTCTCGAATATTTTTGCAACAATCTCGACAGGCAGAGACAGTCTTAAATTTATAAACGTACTGAGTGAGGTGCTCAGTTGCAGTGGTGAGAGTAAGGGTGAAAGGATATCAGTATAAACCGATGATATTTCGTAGGAGAAACCAGCCTCCTTATATACATGTACTGTGGTAATACTTTATATAATCGTAGTAGTAAAGTTATACTTTTTATGGTTAAGCGGGCGTGAGTAACGTGATCAAGGTTAACTCTGCTCCACTATGGCGTGATATTGTGTGATCGTTGCGTTATCTTGTTATATTCGTTTATTTATATTTAATAGACAGGAATCCCTTCCTATTGATGACTGGAAGCACTCCCGACCTCACTCTGGACAAGCCTTTCTTCACTGTGTGCGATAGTAGTTCGAGGAAGCTATCCAGTATTTTGAGTTTTTCCAACCCAGATATCACGGATGATGCATCACCGGGGTCCTGGAATAAGGTAGCGAGGAAGGGCCTTGCAACAACGTCGAGTTAACGTGATGGACATTTTGAAAGAAAAGAAAGCGGACCCGTCCAAGGCCAATATCTTGCTCAAGTCTGGCTTGTCTTGTTTTATGTTCGATTTTACCATCCTTCCTTGTACTCGTACCACCACCATCTTGGTGGTTTCACACGGTCCTGAATGTCGCTGGCTCACTACACACAGAGGGATGTCTTTGACACTCCCTCACTGCACCACATACAGAGGATCTTTGCATCCTCTCCTTCGTGCAGAGTGGCCAGTAGACACAGTGACTACACCAGATAATGGTCGGGCTACTTGCAACATCGAGGCCTCTGACACAAGGTCTTTTTCTCTCTCAAACTTGCTCTTTGTCGCTCTCAAAGGGTATTACACGTTCGTTACCCCTCCTCTAAAAACCCCACTTCAGAACTTGGCCTGGTGGAAAGCTAGGGATCGTTGAAGACCTCACAAGGGCCATAGCGACTCCCCACTCTACACACCCTTCAGTTTGACATGCTGCACACATGAGGCCATCTATTATTAAAATTTGGACTTCGGACCTATATCCAAAAGGAGGAGAAGATCGGGCCGGCGAAACCCCAGAACACTGACGCAATCCTCAACGTGCCCTCATCCAAACGAGTCATTACACACGAGGCGATTAGTCGAGTCCCGCCTGCGATACTGCGATTAACCAAGGTGCATGGGCAAACCCATTGGCATACAGTTTTAGCAGCCAGGTCCCAACATGGACGACATATTTGTCTTAGAAATGACAACGATTCACTCATGTGGAGTTTAAACACTAGGGAGGGGAATATCTCTATCAACACTTCAGCAAAACACAATCGATCCCGGTAGGATGACCTATCCAAGCACCAACATGTCGGACAGTGGCTCTAGCACGAATCCACTCTAGCCGTTGCAAGCAATTGTTCCAATTTCGCTTCTTTTAATCCATTCTTCCACACATCCCAGTTGGTTCGGTTATCCCTCCTTTGACAAAAACACATCATAAAACCAGAAACTGCCCACTACCAAACGTCATGAGTCTATATATTCTATCAGACACACTATTTAGCTTAGGATGGTAGTTCCCCCTATCATCGCAGCGCCGCGTCTTGTATTCATACTGTAGCGGGATATAAATGCTGATTTTAAAAAAAAAAAAAAAAAAAAATGTTCGATTTTACGTGGGAAAAGAAGCTTTCGAGCAAGTCGAGGTCGATTGTCTGGGGCTTCTTTGTGTTCATGGTGCTAATTGTCGAAAACTGGGAAACAGAATAAACCAAGACGCGTCCGACGCGACTCGCGACGCGAACGTGACCCCCATGCACGTGTTGGGTGACTGGCAAACTACTTAAAATAAATTCAAGTTTTGAACCGTGCGCCGTGTATTTCATCGAGTCGCTGCCAGTGGTTACAGAACACAATAACAATATTCATAAAGTTTTATCGATGAGTAAAGGGCTGGTATGGTGGCATATTGGGTATGGGAAGGATGTAAGACACTTGATTGGCACAACTAGCTGACCGCCCGGCTTTCCGACCTCACTTTTTCCTGAGAAAAGCTCCGGACCTCCGATGGGTCCAATTCAAGTTGCTCCACCCACCCGAGCTTACGAGTTTGCCGTAGGCCAGATTACCAACCGTAGTGTGACGACCTACGCATCTCGGGTTTCTCCGCTTAGGTGTTATAGGGACCTCTGCTTTCGTATGAGTAAACCACTAAGGCGCGCAGAGATGAAGACACGTACAATTCCCACTTCAGTTCCTTGTCTTCCGGTATCATCTTCCGGATAACCGTTTCGTCCATTTCGGGGCAGTCTTGAATGTGTAAAGACTCGAACTCAGGAGCCGTGACGATGTCTTTGATACTGAACATGAAGGGCGTGCTGAACATTTTACAGTTTCTGAGGTGTAGTGTTCGGAGTGGGGGATAGGCCGACTCTCCACGCTCGTGCATATGCACGTTGAGGGTAGTTGGATGCCCCATTGCTTCGCAGGAAATGCGCAGGTGCTGGATTTGAGGAAGCCTAGTGAAAACGGTATCTAGTGACCCTTCCGCAGAATCACGGGTGTTTCCAATTTCGAAGCTGAAGTCCAGGGATTTGAGATGAGGCCACCGTGAATCTTCTTCGGGGAAGGGTGCTGCAAGCTGGAAGTCGGCATTGGAAAGGAAATACTTCTGAACGCGGAGCGTTAGCTCTGTTATATTTGGCGTGGAGATTGTCTCAAGGAACTCGGTGAGATATCTCTCTGAGATTTTCTTCGTAATAAATCGTAGTTTCTTGACTTATGCCAGTTCAATATGCACGCCTCCCAAGCCAACAAAGCCATGGACTGAGATCAATTCAATGCTTAGTTCATCGAGGGAGTGCAATGGACGAAAGAATGTCGTAATTTCTTCCATATCCCATGCAAGGCTGCCGCTTTGACTGCCTATCCTAAGCCGGAGGCATGTAATTGATGCAGTGGGGAGGAGGGGGATCAAATTGACAGTCTCTACGACCTGGAGTACAGGCATTTCCCATTTATCGAAAAAATGTCGAAAGTTCTTGTTCAGATCCTGTTCATTCGGGAGAACACTAGGGCTATTGTTATCCAGAGGCACATCTTTTCCGTAATCAATGTGAAGCTTCTCTAGGGCAGAGAAAGTGTTCGTTTGTGAAAGCTTGCGCAAGTCCGAAAAGATGATCAGACGTGTAAGTTTAAATCCAATGTTGAGCGAGAGCGATCTCCACCGGGACGAGTGCGGGGCGACCATTTGAAGGGACAGCCTAGAACGATCGGTAGTAGAGCCCCGTTTCCATTCTAACTTGATATCTATCTTTTCAGATTTGCTCCGTTCGAGATAGTGCTTAGGAGATATGGAATTGGTCAAGCGCGTCCATAATTGAGGTGTCTCCAAAGCAATGTCACGAAAGTCTTTGCTGACCAGCGCGAGGTCTTCACATGTGCGCATCCTCGTACCATCGTCATCACACGCCTCCTCGAATATTTGCGCAACAACTTCGATGGGAAGAGACATAAAACCCATCGTGTAGACAGCAGGGAGAATCCGCGATCGCACTACGGGTAAACCCCTCCTTCACAACACAAGATAGAAAGTCGAGGGGGCCTGTCCGGGGACCTGAGTTTATCCAGCGCAGATATAATGGACGACACGTCACTGCGTCACTGAGGTCCTGTAGCAAAGTGTCGAGAAGGGGCCTTTTGAGAATAATGATAAATTAGCCTGTATACACTGCATGCTCGCCGATGAAAGAAAGAGAAGTGGACCCGGTTATGTATTGTCCCGATTGGCTGTGGTAGTTAGCGTCAAAATGCGACGAGATGTGACGCAACGCGAAATTTGCGAGATATTCACGTGCGAAGTGACCGATAGTAGCTGGTTTCGAGTAATTATGGTCTATTTCTCCGTGAAGAGAATGGGCCCTGTAAATAACTAGTCTTTTCAACTTGATGCGCCCTTCGGCGTGGTCGCCGATCTAAGGCAACTCAGAGTTTAGAATCAACTAAATTATGTAAAACCAAGAACGTCTACCTGGGAGCACATTTCCTAATTTAGCTGCAGAAGATGGAAGTTCAATTATTTCAATACACCTGCGCGCATCAGTTTCTAGTCGCCAAGAGGGAAAGTGAGAGGCGCCGTGTTGCTCCGTCTTTCCTCTCTTCATCCCCCCGCCCGTCGAGGCAAGGATGCAGCTCAACTCCCCGCTTCTGCGCTCACTGTTCACTAGGCGTTCTTTGTTCATCATCCTTGGTGTGTTTGCAATTGTCGCCCTCGGCAAATTCGCGACTCGCGGATCGCACTATGTGCAAGATTATTACTCGTCGGGCGAGTTTATAAGACACCATATGGCTTCCACCCCTCAATTTGAATTACAAAGTGAGCACATTCAGCCTTTCATGCGTGCAGCCGCTAAGCCCTTTTGCTAGATGCACCTGTAAGGGAGCTGGCAAACCAAGGACTGGGCTACTCTGCTGTAATTTTGTACCTTGTCAACCTATATCGCCTCCGCGAGCTTCTCCTGTCCATGTCCTACCTCCACACGAACGTTAATATGCAACCATGGCCAATACTTTTCATGTACTCAGACGACCTTGACGACAGTTCCAAACGTATGGAATTCATGCTCCGACTTTACGATTTCCTGGGAGGAGGCCAGGAGGCACGGTGGTTTATGGACAGAATAGAGTGGATCAGGCTAGACTGGCAGCTTCCAGATAATATCTCGCATGACAAGTCTGTGGTCCAGCCCGTCTTTGGGGACTCATGGCCAGGTCGGTTATTTCCCTCGTATTCGAATATCACTGTTATGCTAAATGAGACCGTAGGGTATCACCAAATGTGCGCTTTCTTCGCCTCGGACATCTTTGACCACCCCCGCCTTAAGGACGTAACGTACTACATGCGTCTCGACACGGACTCGTACATTTTTGAGCCTCTTTGTTACGATCCCGTCGATCTTTTCCACCAGCACAATCGGTCTTACGCGTACCGTGCCCGTACGACAGACCCGGACTGGGTCACCGTCAGATTGTGGAACCTTGTTGACGAGTACGCCCGCGAGAATCTGCCGGTTGAGAACAACCTGCATAAGAACGGGTGGACCTGGGCTGCGGGAAGGGACAAAGAGCAGATGGGGAAGCACGATTTTCCGACGTACTACAACAACTTCGAGATTGTGAAGCTGGAGGCGTTCCGGCGCCCGGACGTGCAAGCGTGGCTCAACGAGGTTAAGCGCGTACCAGAGAGGATATTCAAGTACCGATGGGGTAAGTTACCTCACTCAACGGCGATTTATGCCCAGCTGACCTACTCCTGCCAGGCGATGCACCCATTCGATATGCGACTGTCAGCATGTTCTTTGATCTCCAGACAGACGTGGAGGAGTACTGCGGGATGCAGTATTGGCACAACGGGATTCATGGTTCGCATTGTTCGTGCTCGGGGCAAGCGCGCTTAGCATAGAGCCGAGCGGGGCATTCATAATTATCGTATACATTTTACTTGTGGCGCCTGTATGGGACGGTACTATTTATTTTAATATGATCATACGGGATGGCTTCCTAGACATCGGTAATAGAGCAAAAGCATGCGTGAGTTCAAGTCCGCGGCCGTGGGCCTGTTCGTATGAGGGTCTCTCCAGCATTCGTTTGTGACTTTCCACATGCCGTCAGTGAGATATGGCGTATTCGGCGGGCGTTTCGGCACTCTTTTCTGACCGAGCTCCTGTAAGACTTGATTCCTGAGTAAGTTATAATAAGGGATTTTCCCGGAGAGAACCTGTAAAATGGAACCGATTGAGACAATCGGAGCTAAGGAAGGGCGGCCGGACTGTCGCAAATCACCTCGAGGATAATGCAACCGTAGGCATAGACATCGCTGAAGGTTGAGCAGCAAAACTCTGGTGAGGACCAGCGAAATGCACCGCCCTCCACAGATCGGAGATAGGAAACGCCAGTCTCCTCATCAACTAATCTTGATAGTCCAAAATCGGTTATGCACGCTACACCGCGTTCGCTGATTAGTACATTTGCCTAGGACGAGTCATATCGCTCAGCATGTTGAAGCAGTAATCATCGTACGTGTACTCACACTATGAAGGTCACCGTGGACAATTTTTTCAGAGTGCACTTGGTAAATATGAGACCAGATGTGCGTAGACTCGTATGTTTATTAATTGCGCTCACAGTAAGATAAACCAGCAGCAACTTCAGATAGCTTGTACACGGAGATTAGTATGACTGCCGATATCGCGCATACATGTTAATTATTTACCAGTTTCATGCGTCCCGAAAGCTTTAGAACCGTCCGAGGCGACGCAATGTAATCGTGCAGATTTCCGTTTCTATACCATGGGCTGACCATGGAAACGAACGGCTCCATATCAAAGCTTCTGCAAATTCCCAGCAATTGGACAACGTTCTCGTGCTCCAGTCTCACCCACATCCTCAGTTCGTGGAACAGACGCTGCGAGCGAACACTTTAGCGTGCGGGAGACATACTAAATAATGCCAGAGTCGGACCTTCCTAGTCTTCTCTTCCTGCTTTGCGTCAAACCTGCCTCTCTTACCTTCTCTATTGATGACTTTAACAGCAACCTGTTTCAACAGTCAGATATATTTAATCCAGGATATTGGCAAGATCTGATTTATTCACATCAATGATCCCAACTTGACTGTTCCATTTGCATTTCCAGACGTCTGCAAAGCCACCTTGTCGTTTCGGCGTAAGGTCTGTTGTGGCAACCTGGCCAGTCAGGTCGGGAACGACGTCTATCCAGAATATTGTATAAGCTACACGACAAGCATACGGAGGTAGCGTTAGGCTCACCATTCGAAGGGGAAGAGGATTCTGGACTCTGGAAGCCGTGAATCCAGAAGGATTTGGAAGGCTGAAGTGCATCCCAGTCATACGTGATGCGGGTGATGGAATGGCGTCTTGGAAGATGAAGCGCTGCTCGGAGTTCTTCCGGCCGGCGCAACCGGGCCTCTGCTGAGAGCGATGCTCGATCTGTCAGCACGAAGAGATGTGTGTCACTTTTTGTCTTCCGAGATAGTAGTTCCAGCGGCTCGAAGACCCTTTCCAGTGCAATATCCAAGCTTCGCTTCTGGAACATGATCCTTTCCCTAATTGCCTCCTTGTCTTTTTTACGATGATGCAATCAGCAACGTTAACGGGCGTTTGGTCTCAGTAAAAATCTCACCAATAAATTTTCTGTCATTTTTATTCGTCATACTACCACTAGGTTCGAGGTTTTCTTCTCCGGAAGTGAGCTGATGCCTATTAGGGCAGGCATCCTGTAAGACCTCGACCCATTGCCTAAGCTGATTAGGGTCCGTGATACCAATTACGATCTCTTCCGAACCGGAGTCGCCCTTGGTCCATGTGATCGACAGATTTGACAAACCTGTACAAACCGTTAAGCTATAGTAAAATGGATCAAGGGGAAGAAAGAGAGAAGGGCGAACCCGGAATGTCCGTTTGATAGTGAGTATGATGTATGATAGATGTTGTGGGGATTAAATGATGTACGGCGAATATGACGTTAGAACGCAGCGCGGGCCCCAATTCCCAGCTTGGAATAGGGTATGAAGGGGAGTATCCCTCGGTCCTGATTTTCTCTTCCTGGTTGATTATACGAGGGCGACAGACAAGAAGCATTGACTTGTACACAAACATGAAGCAATTAACCGTTGTACGGGTCTTGCGCGGACGCCCGAGTGAATCAAAGGTTGACAAGGCCATAGTGATCGGCACATGGTCGTCCAAAAGGAAGTCTCCAAACGTGTACGGGTCGCTCCAGTCCCAGAAAATCACTCTCTCCCTTATCTTGTCGCCGACATGAAGTGACCGTCTACGCCGCATGGCTTTGAAGAGTGTTTGAATCCACGAGCTCCAAGTCGAGAAAACAACGCATAAACTATCGTATTCGTACGGGCTTTCTTTTGGACTAGACAATCTAATCAATTCCTGTAGATGTGTTAGCGAAGTAAGCACTTGCATTGGGGTTGTACTTGCAAATAAAGACTCAGCAAAGGTAACGAGTCGGGTGATCGGGCTTTTGACGAACCTAAGGGCTTCCAAAGCATTTGAACGATAGTCATCCTTGCAGACGATTCAGCGGCGTGATAAACCAGACATCATATCCACATACCTCTGCCTCAAAGCTCTCTAGAAGTGCAAAAAATTCGAGGTAAACGTCGCAATAGTATTTGTATGCGTCCGCAGCATCCGCGTATGTATTATTCTGTACACCCATTGTAAGTCAAACAAGGTCCACACCAGGGTATACGAAGTGAAACAGTCCGCATACCGTCAAATCAAACAGATCTTCCCAGTGCTCACCAGAATGGAATTGCAGAAGGCAAGTAGAGACATATTCGTGATAAATTAGGATTTTCCTAATGTTGTCAATCTGGGCCTTTAAAAGGTCCCGGCACTTTATTATTTTTGAAGCCGGTATCACTATTAGAAACTCCGTTGTGTTTTCCTGATTGCTTTGTTACCCTGGTTGAATGCAGCATCGGCATTGTAGCTCACAAGAATGCAGTTGAGCCCTCCCATGTATTCCGCTTCATTTGCTAATAATTTCTCGAAGGCTTCTGCACGTTTCCTTGGCAAGTCAGGGGGCAAATCGTAAAAGCCCTCTATGTGGTGATCTAAGAGTTGGACGATGCGCAGGACGGTCTTGACAAGCTACTCGATGCTGTGAATAAGAAGTAGCATTCAGCTAGACTTGCATTCACTCACTTTCAAGAGCTCTTCCGCTGAACCACCGATCAGCTCACTAATTGCGACGCCGTTCGCGTTCGTCAGACCAGCACCCTTCAACCTTCGATTGTAAACCGTAAGCAGCTCCGCCCGGGATGAGAATTTGTGCGACGTTGGCCCAGTCGGTGTTGTGGGGTTTGACTCTCCCCGCGATGCTTTACTCCGTTGTAAGAGGTCGAGAAGAACAAGCAACAGACTACCTTGGGTCAGACTATCCCACAGCAATGTCATTGGGGAGAAGACCGTCCAGTCTGATGGGCTCAGCCCAAGGAACGCCCGGAGTTGCGTGGCTAGCTCCAGACGAGGAAGCAAACGGGCCGCCATTACTGACAGTTCAAGCAGAACGCTGGGAGGACCATGGATGTTCGTAATACTCATGTCAGTCTTGCTTGAAGGAGGATGAGGGGGTGGGTGGGGTGCAAGTTGTGTTACTGACGGGCACCCACGAACGAGGAGCATAGTGCACGGCCATGATGGCGTCTAAGGAGTACCGGCGCCAAGTGTTGCGTCGACCTATCCAGTTGGATAGGGCTGCTGCAGGACTGATACTTTTTTCCAGTAACGATAATTTTCAGCTCTTCATGGTGGTCAATTTTATCTGCAGATTGTGGTGGGTTTACATTTTGCGGCGATTTCTTGTGCAATGCAGTTGCAAATCGTTCAATTGATGATGATCATTCTTGGTTCCCGACGCGGACGCGCATGCACGTGGAACGCGTCTTTTACCTTCACTACCAACATGCCCGCCCACCACCAGCACTTCGCAGAGCTTTCTGAGTGCAG